>CATNWA010002928.1:0-21117 GCA_951230385.1 Staurois parvus
GTGCCCCCCTTTCAAAGATGCACCTTGTGAGTGTACAAAAAGCCCCACTAATTTTTTCCATTCATCATAGAAATTCGAAAGTCTTCAAGGGGGAATGGCATTCAGAGCCTGCTATGGCTCTTTGGCGTTACCACACAAAAAAATGGGTGCAAAAGTCCTTTGGGGAAACATAAAAAAAATCCAAGGGCAAAGAAAAGGCTGTAGGGGGGATGGGAAGCACGCTGGTGTGCTTCTCACCAAAAACTCTTTGACAACCGGTTTTCCATACCTTTGATCACCAACTAAAAAAAAATCAAGCTTCCCCCAAAGGGGGGCCAAACAGGTCTTGGCATCTTTTTGGCCCTACGAACAGGGACAAGTTCTTTGGAACAAGTTTTGCACAAAACGTTTTTTCATGTAAAACCCTGATCATATTTCTAACAATTACTTGGTTTAATTCCCATTTTCCTAGGGTCACGGTTGAAAACAGACCTTACTGCACCCCACGTTCGTTCCCTTTTTTTGACAAAGAGGACATCCCTGATTTTTTTTTGTTTATCTTCATACATCTCATCCTTTCATGAAGCCTTTATAACATCAGCAAACAGCTTGTGCAGATGAAAAGCTCAGCTGTCTTCACCAAGCTTTCCTAACCTTTTCAGCAATTTTACAACAAGGGCAGTGGAACAGGGTATCACACAAAAAAGAATGAGAGGCTGTAAATGCAATGGGATCAAGGTTTCTAACCTAATACCAGGTCACCCCCACCTGTCCCAGGGATCCCGTTCTCACCGCGTGGGCGAATCACCCCGGGGCATTTCCGCGGTCGAGCATGTATGACCGGGTGTCCACGGCGGCAATTGCGCCGGCGCATGCGCACTTCGGGCACGCGCCTGGCACCAATGACGGTGCAAGGCTTGCGCTATTTAAATCGGCCAGGTCATTTGTTCCTCATTGCCACAAGGTTCTTGTTCCTGATTAGTAACGTTTCCTTGTTGCCATTATACTTGCCTGTTTCTGATTTATGCTGACATCCTCCTCTGCTCCGGACCCTCGGCTCATCCCCTGACATTCCACTGCCTATATAGTTACTATAGTTTTGGACCCTCTGGTTACTGAACCCGGCGTGTGAACCTGGAACTACTCTTTGCTGCTGCTGTGGTACCCAGCACCTGTCCCCACTGTTTACCCCCGACCCAGCTAGTCTGACCTCGCCTCACTCCTAGCAGTCATCCATCCATCCCGCTCGATTCAGACCTGTCCAGCCTCTTTCACAGCGGGCTCATCCCAGGCACATACCCTCAGCGGGGACCCCTCTACCATCGCCTGGGGTGCCCAGGGGCGTGAACCTGGTTCCAGTCCTGCACCAAGTCCATCCCCACCATCAGGGGCTCTGCTGTGAAAAGGGCAGGACTGGGACTTAAGACTCCTCGTCCTGGAAATCCTGTGCTGTGGACCACTAGATATCCCGTTTGGGCGGAGCCTGACACCACCCCAAGTGAACTTGACCCAGTTTTCTCCCTACAAAGAGTCCTTCTGAAGCGTAGAAACTTCATTCTCATATTCTGGACACACCTTTTATATTTCGTATCATTTAAAGGTAAGAATATGGTTTTAACAGGTCTATTTATTAATGTTTTAACCCAAGATTTCACACATTTTCATAACAAGACCATATGTAAAAAATGTATGAATACTGGTTGAGAGTTTTGTAAATCTTGGGTGAAAACATTGATAAATAGCCAGAGCACTGGACTCCTGTTCCTATATGTCAACTACAGCAGTATATCCTTCCTCTTGTGTTAGTTTCCTGTTACCATCTCTTATGTTAACGGGTCGGTTTTGACCCGTGTCTTAAATCAGCTGTAAAAATACACTAAAAACAAATGATCTATCATCCAATTTGTTTCTCAGCTCTTGGTTACCTTGTTAGCTTCCTTATCCATGAAAATATTGGTTTTAATATTTTTGGTGTGGGCCCCTGGGCCTTTTTTTGTCAGTATACCCCTCGATTTCAATTAAAAAACAATGTAAAATGAACCTCAAGAGAATCATATAAATAAATTAAAAGGTTGTTATGTCACCTGACTATTACTAGGGGATTTAGAACACATCTCTGAAATAAATTTTTTTTGTTTATTTTTTCATTTTAATATTATTAACTAACAAATTACAATCTCAACTGGTGCAAGGATTTTTTGTCTATACAGGTGAAGGAGCATTTTCCTGTAGCTGGATCCCAGGTACGAAAAAAAAAATTGTCAAAAAAGAGACAGAGCCTGGCCAAAGCCCTCTCAAGCACAACCCACACACACACATCCTTGACCTGCCTGGTGTAGTCCTCCATCCAATGAGCAAACGTCCATAACTCATAAGGGGCTGTCCTCCCATTCATTAAGAAGTGTAGATTTACCCCAGCCATCCTCCCAGAGGTATGTCGTCTCCACCAGGGGGCACTGATATATTGCCAACAATGCCGGACCCAGGTCAATCACATCTGGCTTCTTCCTTCTGGCTAGAAGCCATGTTATCTGTCCTTTTAATATTCGTCACACCAGGGAGTCTGAGTTGAAGCTCTTATCTCCATGCCCCACTGCTAGCGGGTATGTGTGAACTCCTAGAACAAGGATTTTGGCATGCAGCCTTTTGTTACACACACCCTGTTGTAAATATTTGCTTTTCTTGATACTCCAAGACAACCTTCAATAGGCTAAATAGTTCTTTGGCAACCAGGCAGTAAAAATCCATAAATGTCTGAAATAAAAATAAATAAATGAAAGAAATGTTGCCTTCCAATATATGCCTCTTTGTGCCTGAATGGCACATCATCACCTTCTTCAGAGACAGATTCCATGGAACAGTCCAGATATGTCTGACGTTAGGATACATTGTGCTTCCCGGTACATGCCGCTTTGCACCTACATGGTCACTCATCACCTTTCTTCAGCGACAAATTTCATGGCACCACTCAGTGTCTTCTTATTGGCATCTTCACAATAGGGTCCACCATGAGCAAGGGTGTTCATTCACTCACCATTCGTCAGCACATGCTCAAAACCATTCATTAACCTCCTTAGCGGTTTTTCCCGAGTGTAGCTCGGGGTGTTAAAATTTCAATACCGAGAGCGGTAACCCCGAGCTACACTCGGGCTTACCATGCGGCGCTGCATAGGGAGTACCTCCAGCACTTACCTTGGCCTTCGCTCCCGCGATGTGTCCCCTGCAGCACCCCCGACCATCTCCTCCGGCCGATTGCCGGCATCCAGCTTTCGTGTTCCGGTCCCATCGGGATGTACAGGGGCCGGAACCGGGCGGGAAATTTGAAATTTAAAAAAAAAAAATGTCTGTCATTGCTGTTTCAATGCATTTCACATATTTTGTCCCGAGTGCTTTGTCCTGCGCCCTGCCTGCATTTTGACTGTTTCTTTCTGCCTGGAAACTTAGAAAAGTCCATGGCGTCCAAAAAGTGTCCCTTTACGTCAAAAGCGGTTTTAGAACAGTGATAGTAAATCAGAACCACTTGCAGAAATGAGTGATGATTCGTGGGGGAAATTTGTCATCAGACACTGAAAACGATTTTGCGACTTTGCTCAGCGATGTGCGAATTTGCCTCTGTATTTCAAATTTCTGTGTTTTTTGGTTTTGATTATATTATTGAATTAAAAATTATTATATTTTTTTTTATGATTATTTAATTATAATTTAGGATTTTGTGTTTTCAAGTTTTTATCATATCCAGAATGTTTACTAGACTCTTGTTCGTACAGATTTCAGTGAGTTATTCCTAAAAATTACAGCCTACAATAAAAAAACGACATATTTCCATGCAAAAAAATGGTACCACTTTCAGGACAAAAAAAACAAAAAAAAAATGGAAAGAATCATACCGCCGAGGAGGTTAACCAGCTTTTTGATACTAAAACATTGAGGAGGGCCTTACGCAACCATATTATTAACCTTATAAATGCATCTTTAGTTATAACAGCACACAAATCAATCCATTATAATATATACATGTATATGCTGACCTTATCATGATAGGTTCCCATCAGTACATGACCCACCAAATAGAGCATCCCACTACCAACCTTCTATAGCCCTGCATTGTATACATGGCTCAGAAGTAAGCAGGTCTGCTCCAAATGGCCCTCTCTATTGCAATTTCTGCATGCATCTGACAGTTCAGAACTCCTAATTGGCAGCAAAGCTTCTACTTTGTATGAAGATACTTTACTTTCAATTTTTCCCCTCAACTCGCATAGACAGATGCGACACCTTCTTATATAAATGTCGGTTCAAACAACACATATAAACCTAAATCAATGACAAGGCCATGGCAAGAATGAGTAGTACCACCACAGGATGTAACAAATAATTCAAAATATCATTGGTCTTACTGGAATGTCCAAATATTGCCTCCCACCAATACCCTCCAGCATTGCTCTCTAGCTGATGCACTACCTCCTTTATTTTATTCTGATCATGGTAAATGAATATAGTATCATTAGCTCTCTCTTGCTGCAGTTTCATCATAAAGGTGTTCTTCCCTATCCCAATCTGTCAACCATTCCTGTATCTTGCTCCCCATAACCAGATTCAGGGCTCTTAGATTCATAGGGTGGTTATAATTGATGTCTACAGATTGATTGGCCATATACGGTACCGCATTCTTCCATCCCTGTGCCTGGATTTCAGAGACATTGCCCAGGGTACACCATGCCCCTCTAGTTATCATTAGGTTCCGCGAACACCCTAGTTCCATAACTAGCCTTACATTGGTATCCTTTAAGACAAAGAATATATCAGCTCAGTGGGCACTTCAGTATATGGGATCAATAGAGGAAGCATAACAACCTTCATAATCCAAACTAGTGCAGGCCACCCAGGCGTTTGACCACCATTTTGGGTTAGTGAACGCGAAGTGTCTAGGCAAAATATTACGGAGCTGGGATGCTAACTCATAAGGCCATTGCATCAGCTTGACAACTCCGATTGCCCTTGCGTGCATGCCAGAGCCCATGATACATTTCTACCCTGCACCCCCACACACGCTACCAATCTCTCAAAATGATGGATAAAATCTTCAGCCACCTTAACTTGGGTATTTATGTGACTTTGTTGGATGTTAAGGATGTCATTTATCTCTTTGCGCAACAAATCCCCGTTTACCATCTGAAGCTATTGCTGAGCGTTTGTTCCTCAGAGTATTGATGTCCACTTCATTATTAACACCCATACCTCTTCCTATTCCTCCCAGTATAGATCTGAATACATCCCTCCTCTCTCAGTTACTCCTTGGTGATCTTACCTCAGGACACTTATCTCTGAGTCCACACACCTCTGTGAGCAAGCCACTGACATAATGACCACATATGATTCAGTGTATATTCAGCACAGACCGGGTAATAGGTTTTTATCATTGAGAGAAGTTATAGTGCCACGAGGTGAAGGCATATTATATCTTTGTAGCCAATGATTGGGAAGAACCTCGATCTATTTGGAATGGTTCTCCTTTCTCTAATGGAGCATGGTTTTGTGAGTAGTCACTGGCATTACCCTTGCATGGTTCCGACTGCTCAGGTGAGACATCAACCAGGCGTATCTCCCCTATGTCTAGTTCTGATGTCCCACATGTCCAGTAACCTATGACCTCTCTATAGGATTGAAAAGATTGAGATACTACCCCAGCAAGAACATTTTCACCCTGTTGATATGTCATCTGGAACTCACAAATCTGGCCAACAGATACCTTAGCATGTCTAAATAGTCAGCCTCTTCGGTACTGGCAGCATATTCACTTGGTGATGCCTGTAACAGACCCCAGACACCCATGACTGGGTATCTCCATCAAAAAGCTGCTCTCAGGCCCTGGAACACGAGACCAGTGAATCTGGCTATTTTTACCCCAAGATCCAGACACCAGTTTTGAAGTAAACCAGAGGTAGACTACTTTATTTGAACACAGATACAAGATATATACACTTAGGGGACAATCCCCCCGCCTTGCATAATGACACAGGGTGGGGCAATCTACAATTAGTTTCAAGAGGCACACAGGAATTCAAACTTCACACCAGCAGACAGTCCCATCAGGAGGGAGGGCTGCTGGAGACACCCCCCCCCCCCACTAAGCTAATACACAAACACATACAGCCCTTGCTCCCAAGCCAGACAAACAATAGAACAATGGGATGCAGCCACATAACATTTAACAATCAACAAACCCCACCCATCTCCTAAACAGGTCTACACAGTCTGAGACAAAGCCCACACAATATTAGGACAGATCACCCCGTACCCCTGTAATAGTGATGCTGGGTGCAATTACTAAAAAAAAAAAGTCATTCATACACACACACACAGTCGTGCAGGTACTTTTAATCAGCATTTAAACCATTACATGTTCTATGCATTGTGAAAGACCAACTACCCAATGAATACCTGCCCTGGCACATCATAGCATTCACCCGGCACTCCAAGAAATAACAGAATCCAACTGCAATATTCTTGCACTGTCAAAACCTCAACTTTTATTATCACACGACACACAGGAGGATTTATCTTATAGCCATCACAATCTGCAGAATAACACACACCAATAATAATGTGAGTATTACAACATGAAATAGACACATCATTTGACAGTGTCACAGCATAGAATACATACATTACCGAAGCTATGTGGAAGCTGGGAGGAACAAATCCCATCGGAACCAAACTGCCCAGGGGGGCAAAGAGAAGCCGTAGACGTGACCAGTTGATGAAACCCATATAGCCTTGGTAAAAATTGCAGCATCAGAGCATCCTCTGGCCACTAGGAGCTTCCCCTGGTCTTGCCCAGACCTTCGCCTTAGAAACCCTTTTTCTGGAAGCAGTCCAATAGTGGGTGGCTCCACACCCACTACGGAAGGGGCTAGCAAAAGGGTTCCGCTAGGATAACAGTCATGTTCAACCACCATATTCGTTATCTGAAAAGTCACACTTTTGCTTCTCATCTACCCCAAAACCTCTTTTCATCTCCCCCAGACTTAAGGATTTCTAACTTAGATGTCCTTAAACAGGTTTATATCTCCTAATGTGAGGTTACTAGATGTCATAAACACGGTTCATTCCATAAACAAGGTTTTATCTTGCTCTCAGCAGAATATCTTGTGACTCTGTTCCTTTGGCTAAAGAAATGACATCAAGTCACCTCTCATGCCCCTGGCATTTGCGCAACAATGCTTTATTGTAAAAATTACCTAAGAAACAAAAAGGGTCCAAGGCCAAAACACATTTCATAGGCATTACAACCCCTAACAGGCACAGGGTGATTTACACATAAGAGGGATATAGGGAGCTGAGACAGGGGCTCCCACCTCTCCAAAGTGAGCTGGGTTCCATGGGCCAAAGTGACTCCTGTCACAATGCCAATGTATACCACACACAAAAACATACATCCCTTCTTTCAATTCCTCATTGAAAACCCCATATCCTACATCTCTTGTTTCTAAAGGATTGGATAGGTTGTAGCTCTTCCCCAACCAGTAACCCGTTGCATTCATATATATAGTTGCATCCACAAATGACTAGAGGGAATCCGGCATGATGTTCTGCAAGTCTTCTTTATATGCATGTCTTCCTGATGTTGAGTTTTAGATTAAATCGTCCAAAAGCAAAAGAAACCTTGTATTGTAAATATCTTTGGTGACCCCACTGGTAAGTCTTTGGTAATCTAGGACCCTCCAGAATAATCTTAAACTTTCTCCTTCTCTCACTCTCCTCCTGGCTTAGTAAGTTCAACATTGATGGTACAACAGAATTGGGTGTGTGGTTCCCTTCAAGCCCTTGCCCATCCACATCATCCCCTTGTCACGGTCTGGGTCAAATTCAGAGACCAGTTGCTACAGCAGTGTTAAGGCTTACCTGAAACCAGCAGGATAGGTACACAGGCAGGTCACCCTGGGAAATGACGTAGGCTCACCTGAGGTGCGGGGTCTAAGCACTATTGGTTTTCACCAGAGCTCCTAATGGTGGAGATGGATTTGGCTGCGTGTTAGTACCAGGTCACAGATCTCAGGATCACCCCACCAGGGAATGAGCAAGCCGGAATCCAGTAGCAGATCAAACAGGTTAGGGATCAAGCAGAAGCGGAGTCAGTCAACAAGCCAAGGGTCGGTCACAAACGGTAGTAGATGAGGCAGAATCATAGTCCAGGAACATGCCAAAGGTCAGTAGCGAAGGTATAGCCGGCAGCAGGAGAGACAAGCGGGATATTGGCTGATGAAGGCACAATAATCTGGCAAACAGGAAATGCAGAGACATGGCTTTTATCAGGAAGTTCATGGGAAGAGCAAGGGGTTCAAGGTGCAAGATAAACAAGGTCAAGGTAGGATCATCCAACTAAATGTCAAGAGTGCTGTCCAGCATTCCAGTTGGCTCCGCAAGAAGAAACATTGCCTCTCACCACAGAAAACCCAGGTTCAAACCCAGGCTCTGACACCCCTGAATGTTCATCCACATAAATCTGATGTGTTGCCTTGCTCAGATGGATTTACCACAGGACAAATACAATTCTCCCATCCATTTCCCAGAGACTGTCAATATCTGCTCCACTAGGACACTTGATCTGCATGAACCCACTTTTTTATCTCCCTCATTTTCATGCCCTTTCCACTCTTCCTGTCTGTGAGCCACCTCATTTTGACCACTTGATCGCTCAGTGTCATAGTGACTGCAAACAGTCCTGTCCAGTTTGCTTCCCAGGAAGATTTGGAAACAAAGTTCTTCACCATAACCCTGTCTCCAATCCTGAAGCTAAGGGGGGGGGGGGGGGGGGGGGCTTTTCAGGGTGCTCCTTCTCCTTAGGTGCCATGTTATTTGCAGCAATGTGCAAATATCTCTGTACTTGTTCCTGTAGCTGGACCAAGAATTTGTCCCTTTCAGCACTTTCTCTCAGAGGGGTACTAAGCATGGGATCAGCTGGGTTATCATTCTCCCCGTCATTAACTGATATGGGGTTAATTATGTGCCTTTTACTGCAGATACTCGTATAGCCATCAGGACTGAAGGCAGATGAAACAGCCAATTATTCCCTGATTGCAACACCATCTTTTTAAGCCTCTCTCTTTTAGTGTTCAATTCATTCTCTCAACTATTCCAGCAGACTGAGGGTGGTATGGTACATGGAATCTTTGTTCTACTCCCAGCAGCTCACAAATACTCTTCATGACCCTACCCATAAAGTGTGTCCCCTCTAGCTGATTCTAGGACTCTAGGGAACCTCCATCTTGAAAATACTGTGGTCCACAAAGCTTTAGCTGTAGCAATTGCCGAGTCCTTTCTTAGAAGTAGAGCTTCCACCCACTTCGAAAAGACATCCACAACTACCAATGGGTATCTGTGTCCTCCAGGGGTGCTTGGTAATGGACCAACAAAGTCAATCTGCAGGTGCAGGTTCTCCCAGGGTCCTTCAGCTAACGGTACTCTGGCTAACACTGGTTTTTGTCCCTTCGGTCTAGGGTTCATCTGTGCACATATCAAACATTCCTGCACCACCTGTGAGACAGTGCTACCCATTGCCTCCCACCAATATTTAGCCTGTACAAATCTCAAGGTAGCCTGAATGCCCATGTGGCCTGTTAACCTATGATTCTCTTGGGATATATCCTTTTGATGCTGGGAGGGCACCACAAACCTTAGTCCTTCTGATGTCTTTTAACAATGGACCGTCTTGTAATACATAATTTTGGGGAGAATTTGCCACCTCGCCTTTAAGCTGCTTTTTGATTGAGCTCAAGGCCTTATCTTTATTTTGCTCCTCTGATAAGCATGGGGTAGGTGCCCTTAGTACTGGCAAGAGTTCAGGCAGACCTGCTTTCCCTTCCTGCTCCTCAAATTTTTGTTCCTACCAGGCCTGCCTTCCCTCAGCATCATAGGGTGTCCACTGGACTCCAATGAGGGCTGCCTCCTTTTGAAGATCATCTGCCCTATTGTTGCCTCCTCACTGCCTCTCTGGTGGGCTTTCACCTTAATGATAGCCACTCTCTGCTGCTCAACACTCACTTTTTCCCATATATTTCTGAGCACCGAGCTGTGTACCATATATCTCTGAGCACCGAGCTGTGTACCAAGTCTTTCCCCGAGGTATCACTGAAACCCCTTGAATGCCACAATGGCATGTATTTGGTCAATAACCTTGCTACAAAGGTGTTATCAGAGAATATGGTTGTGGGGCCTGAACTGAAATACATGATTGCCTCTCTTAGTGCCTCAAGTTCAGCCCTTTTGGGCAGAAAAGCTTCGAGGGCATTTGGTCATGATTTTCTCATTGGTCTGGGGGCACCATAGGGCACCTCCTGTGTGAAAACCTCCTTCATCCCAGTACCTAGATCCATCCACCCAGATTTTAAGGTCTTCCTTACCCACTACTAACCTAAACACCTCCTTTTCCCTAGTCCTATGTACCTCCCCACAGTCATGCTGCTCACCCTCATACTGCATCAACTGTGGCAGATTGTATGTGTCATTGTGGGTCACTGTAATGTTTCTGGGCGTTAAATCCACTAGCCATCTAGCTACCCATTGGGAGGATATCCCACTAAGGGTACACTTCAAAAGCATGTTAATCGGAGAATGGGGTGTCTGCAAAATGATTCTTCCAAATCCCACAACATGCTCTGTGGCAAGAACCACTCGATTCACCGCCAAAAGGTTCCTGACACACTCATCAATCCCCCATCTACTGGGCTCAGCATTCTTGACCAGTATCTGACCAGTACCCAACTGTCTTGCCTTTCCTGCAGCAAAACCACTGTCATTGTCTGCACAGAGGCATACACTTGAAGTGCAAAGGGCAAATCAACATTCAGATTACTTAAGGCTGTTGCTTGCATCAGACTAACCTTTAGCTTGGTGAAAGCTTGCTCATGCTCTTCCAACCAGTCCAAAGGGTGTGTCTCCTTCCTGTCCCCTTTAAGCAACTCATACAGGGGCCTCACCTTTTCTGCAAAGCTTTCAATGAAGTCCCTGCAGAAACTGACCATCCCCAAGAATTGCCTCAACGCAGTCTTAGTGCTTGGTAATTTCATGATAGTTTCACATTTGTTCGGGTCTGGAGTCCTTTCCCCCTGTGAAACTATCACACCCAAGAAACAGACCAAATTCTTCATCAGTTGGGCTTTCTTGGGGTTTAATTTGAGACCTGCATTCTCAACCAGTGTTAGCAGCTCCTCCAACAGGCAATAGTGCTGTTTTTTTGTTTCTGAAGCAAAATATTGTCCACATACTGAACGATGCAGTCAATGTCAGGGCTCCAGGTGTGACCAGAGGTGTGTGGACTGACACAGGGAAACGCAGGCTTCAGGAGTGATGTATAAGAATATAATTTATTAAAGGCTATACACAAATATAAACACACAATATACAAAAAGCCAAACCTCCATCTGATAACGGAATGTACACAGACAAGAGTAGTCAGGGCTGGTGAGGTGGAGTGGTCAGGCAGGCCGGGTCAGGAACCATCGAGCAGACAAGGTACAAAGGAGCAGGCAGAGCGTAGTCAGATGGGCCGGGTCAGAAACAATCAGGCAGACAAGGTACCAGAGGAGCAGGCAGGAGAGTGGTCAGGAATAGCCGGGGTCGGTGCAGGCAGAGTTCAATCAAAGTCAAAAGTCAGGCAGAGGGATCAGGAAGGCAGACAACAGGATCAGGTTCAGGATACAGGGGCTCATGGGCACAATACACCAAGGCACTGACTGCAGGCCTGGCCACTCCTTAAATACACCTCCTGCAATCAGCCTCAATTGATGGCTTGATTTCAGGAGTGAGCTTCTGGCTGCTGAGAGCACCCGCTGGCCAGCCCTGGTACTGCAGCCCACACGGCAGGTGAGTCCCACCACCAGTGCTGAGTCCATTCCTGACAGTCTGGCTCCAAAAATGGCTTCAGAATGTCCACCATGCAGATGTGGAAGTATGAGAAACTGGATTTGAACCCCTAAGGCAAACAGAATGCATACTGTTTCCCCTGAAACGTGAATGCTAGTTTGTACTGGCTATCCTCATGCACAGGAATGGAAAAATAGCCATTTGATATGTCAATCGAAGAATACACTTTTACAGAGGGCTTAAGTGCTGTCATCATGTCTGGCATTTTAGCGACTACATTTGTAATAGATGGAGCACACTTGTTCAGAGCACGGAAATCTACAGTGGGCCTCCACACCCCCCCCTCCTTTTTTACTGTCCAGAGGGCTGCATTCGTTTTGGATTGGCACTCTTTAATTGCATTTTGTGCCAATACATTCTCCATTGTACTCTTTACATATGGGATAGATTCTGGAGGAATTTTGTACTGACACTGAGGTGGCAGATCAAGGCCCTCAATTTTAACAATCATGTTTGAGACTTTGCCACACTGCCCACATTTTGTTATGTATCCACAAGATCTCAACCAGTAACTGGTCCTCTGTTCTCAATAGTATCTGTGATTCAAGGATCTTGTGATTTATAACAGACGTAAACTCACAGCTGCTCATGCTCATGTGCGCCTTTCCTTTGTACCTAGACCCCTTCCACAACACCCAATTACAGAGATCAAGAATAAGCCCATGTGCTTTCATGACATCAGAGCCCAAAATAGTGCCCTCATGTGTTGGGGAAAGAAACAAACTGTGTTCCACACACAATCTCACAATGTCTATAGGCACAGGTACTGACTGCTCAGAAGGTACCAGCTGTCCTCCAAACCCTCTAAGTAAAATTTGCCTCCCCGTAGAGTCCTTTTCAAGTTCAACATTTGTTAGGTTGACAGCTGCACCTGTATCCAAAAGAATATTTGTGCAATGGCCCCCTACCGCTCCCTGGATACGTGGTCTGCCACACTTGTCCCTCTCTAGATGACATACTAGGGACAACACCAGGACCTGACATCCCTGTTGTTGAAAATATGGATTTTTTGGAGGTTGGACCTTACATTCTTCCTGGGTCTCCTTTAATTCCTATTAATTTATTTAATTATTAATTTATTTAATTCCTTTTCCTACTTTCTGTATCTCCCTCAAAAGGGGGCCATATAAGGTAACATCCGGTGCCTTGTTCAGCTCCACTGTCACCGTATCTGATTTCAGACATTTGTTGCTCTTTCCTATGCAAAGGCTTTCCAATACGTGTGGCTCTTCGAGGTAACTTACAATCCTTGATTACATGTCCTGTATTTCTGCATCTAAAACACCTGCCTAAAAATCTAATCCTCCCTTCATTTTTGACTACCTCAGAGATTTTTTTTGTGAGGCCTATTGTCTTGATCAGTCTCCTGAACCCAGTCCCTTAATACAGTGAGGAACAGAAGTATTTGAACACCCTGCGATTTTGCAAGTTCTCCCACTTAGAAATCATGGAAGGGTCTGAAATTCACATTGTAGGTGCATTCCCACTCTGTGAGACAGAATTTAAAAAAAAAAAAAAAAAAAAAATCAGAAAATCACATTGTATGATTTTTAAAGAATTGATTTGTCTGTGGCTCATCTCTGCACCCTGTCTGAAACTCACCTGTCAATTCACCTCTGCAACACCTGACTGCAGCTAACAACTGTCATCAGCCGACCCTCTCTATAGTAACCCTCATCCACAATTGTCTGCAGCTCACCTCTGCACCCCATGTCCACACTTGTACATTAAAAAAATAAGACCTACCCCAAAAATAAGATCTAGTGTGTTTTTTAACTACTTGCCAACCACAGATAGCCGAATGACGGCTACACTGCGGCCGGCCAGTTCTGGGAGGGCATCATATGACGTCCTCCTAGAACACGCTCTCCTGCACGCCCCTGGGGGCACGCCCCCGGTGATCTCCGTGATCGATGTGTCCTATTGACACAGCTGATCACGTGATGTCGTAAAAAGCCTATCACAGCGGCCTTTTACCACGTGATCAGCCATGTCCAATGACACGCTGATCACCGGGTAATGCAATTGCCGATTCTCAGTTGCACTTTCATCACGCTGTCAGAGCGTGAGGAAAGTACTGCCGAGAACCGGCAGTTGTCAGAGCAGAAATCGGCACCGATCATCAGGGCACTGATGATCAATGCCCTGATGATTGGTGCCCAGCAGTGCCACCCACCAGTTCCACCCACCTGTGCCCAGCAGTGTGCCCAACTGTGCCCAGCAGTGCACCCTCCTGTGCCCAGCAGTGCCACACACCTGTGCCCAGAAGTGCCACCTACCTGTTCCCAGCAGTGCCACCCAGTTTTGCCCACCCACCTGTGCCCATCAGTGCAGCCCAGCAGTGCTGCCAGTCAGTGCCCAACGGTTGTGCCAGTCAGTGCCCAGCAGTTGCGCCAGTCAATGCCTAGCAGTGCCACCAGTCAGTGCCCAGCAGTGATGCCAGTCATTGCCACCTATCAGTGCCACCTATCCGTGACACCTCATTAGTGCTGCCTATCAGTGCTATCAGTGCCACCTATTAGTGCCCATCAGTGCTGCCTCATCAACGCACATCATTGAAGGAGAAAAATTACCTGTTTGAAAAATTTTATAATAGAAAACAAAGAAACTTTTTTTCTCTTCAAATGTTTTGCATTTTTTTGTTTATGGTCCAAAACGTAAAGTGCCCAGTGGCGATTAAATACCACCAAAAGAAAGCTCTATTTGTGAGAAAAAAAAATGATAAAAATTTCATATGGGTACAATCTTGCATGACCGCGCAATTGTCAAAGTGCGACAGCACTGAAAGCTGAAAATTGGCCTGGTAAAGAAGGGGGTATGAGTGCCTGGTAGGCAGGCGGTTAAGCCAAAAAAATTATGAGAGTGTCTTATTTTTGGGGCAACATGGTAGTATTAATTTCTGGTCAGCTGAGCCACAGGAGCCAATAATTGGAAGGAATGGATAACCCAGCCCCCTCTCTAAATGAGTGTGATCCCGCAGCAACCATATTGTAAGTGTTTGAAAGAGCGTTCAACATTTTTCTATTTTATAGTCTGCTAGGTGAAGGATATGCTGTATATTTACTCACTGGCCACTTTATTAGGTACACCTGTTCAATTGCTTGGTAACACAAATTGCTAATCAGCCAATCACATGGCAGCAACTCAATGCATTTAGGCATCTAGACTTGTTGAAGACAACTTGCTGAAGTTCAAACCGAGCATCAGAATGGGGAAGAAATGGGAATTTAAGTGACTGAATGTGGCTTGGTTGTTGGTGCCAGATGGGCTGGTCTGAGTATTTCAAAAACTGCTTATCTACTGGGATTTTCACACAGAACCATCTCTAGGGTTTACAGAGAATGGTCTGAAAAGAAGAAAATATCCAGTGAGTGGCAGTTGTGTGGACAAAAATGCTTTGTTGATGTCAGAGGAGAATGGGCAGACTGATTGGAGATGATAGAAAGCAACAGTAACTCAAATAACCACTAGTTAAAACCTGGGTATGCAGAATACCATCTCTGAATGCACAACACGTCGAACCTTGAAGCAGATGGGCTACAGCAGCAGAAGACCACTGGTGCTACTCCTGTAAGCTAAGAACAGGAAACAGAGACTACAATTTGCACAGGCTCCCAAATTTGGACAATAGAAGATTTGAAAAACGTTGCCTGGTCTGATGAGTCTCAATTTTAGCTGCAACATTCAGATGGTAGGGTCAGAATTGGCATACACATGAAAGCATGAATCCATCCTGCTTTGCATCAACGGTTCATGGATCTGCAGCCGACAAATCTGCAGCAACTGGATGATGCTATCAAGTCAATGTGGGCCAAAATCTCTGAGGAATGTTTCCAACACCTTGTTGGATCTATGCCACGAAGAATGAAGGCAGTTCTGAAGGCAAAAGGGGGGTCCAACCCAGTGCTAGCAAGGTGGGCCTAATAAAGTGGCCGGTGAGTGTACATATATAACTATAGAAATGTACTGGATTTTAACAAAAACATTGCAAAGTATATTATCACATGACAAAATAAAAAAGTGTTTATCGGCAAAATGTAAAACTAGATAGAAAAGGTTTGTTTAGTAATACGTCCATAAATATACATTTGTGCTGTTCAGTTATACAGGGCAGGGGCGGACTGACCATTTGGAAACTCGGGCACTGCCCGAGGGCCCGGGGTCAGTAAGGTGCCCCATGAGATTGCCCCTGGTACATTTTTCATAGGCTTTTTTTGAGTTTGGACAAGGACACAGGGGCCCCATGATCCCCTATTGCCCGGGGGCCCCATGAGTTGTCAGTCCGCCCCTGATACAGGGTGTACAAGTTCACCAGGATGAGATTTACACTTCTTTCTACAAATAATACATTTTTCAAGGGAGTAAATCCGTGGTCTCCAAACTGCAGCCCGTGGGCAGGATGTGGCCCTTTGCTTGCCTTTATCCGGCCCTTGTGGTACTATTCCTCTCACTGATAGGCAATTATTCATCCAACTGACACAAAGGATGAGACACTATTTCTTCCACTGACACCAAAAGTGGGGCATGACCAGGGGCGGACTGACAACTCATGGGGCCCCTGTGTCCTTGCCCAAACTCAAAAAAGCCTATGAAAAAGGTACCAGGGGCATCTCATGGGGCCCCCTACTGACCCGGGGCCCTCGGCAGTACCCGAGTTTCCAAATGGTCAGTCCACCCCTGGGCATGACTCCTCCCACTAATACCACTGAGGAGGTGTTATTTTTCCTATTGACATCAATGATGGGGCACCATTCATCCCACCAATATCAAATTTCAGGATGCTATTTCTCCTACTGACCACCAAGCCAGGGGGCAATTTCTACTCCCAATGGCCACAGTCTGGCCCCCCTAATGTCTTTAGAACAGTACACTGACCCTTTGTTTAGAAAAAAAATTTGGGAGACCCCTGGTGTAAATAAAGAGAAGAGGGTAAAGGTGAACAGAGCACCTCCATAAAAAAATACATAAAATTAAAAAAAAAAGTCTTTCAGAGTAGGGCTTTGGAGGCAGTAGGTGGACTGAGAAAGCGGTTGGCTGCACCTTTGAGGGATTTCAGCCAATCCCCAATGGGAGGCTTGGCAAGGAGCTGGACTCCCTTAAAAGATTTGTTAGAGTCTGCTCAGTAGCAGGAGTTGAAAGAGTTGGAGTGTGGTGGGAGAGGAGTGTGAGTCATGAAGATCTGAAGCTGGAGGAAGAAGGCTGCCAGGAGATCTGCTGGGATGGGGCCTGCCTGCAAGCCTGGAGTCAGAGGGGAAGAAAGCTCAGGACTCACTGGTCCCCTAAGAGTGGATCACCTATGTGGCAAGGAAGGAGCAGCCAAGCAGTTGATATGCCTGTACAGTGAGAGGATCTGAGTGAGTATACCTACACTCCCCAGGGCGGATATGGGAGAAGGAGCACTCTGGAGGGAAACCAGATGAGCCCCCTTCTAGTGACTGCACCTAATTTAAAGGAACAGGAGTCAGATCCCCAGCTCAGGAAGGAAAATCTACAGATTGCTGGGTGAGTCCGTCTGGAGTCTGGGGTAACTTCAACTGGAATTGCTGCCTAGCATTTCCACTAGCCTACTGTGTGTCAGAGAAAAGAAGCTGTGAATAGCCTACATTTTTCAGAAGTTTGTCCTCAGATTTTGTGTTCCCTTGGCCATATCTATACACCCCTTACCCCCTAATCCAAGTTTAATTTCCCCTCAAAATAAAATAACAAAACCAACGTTCAAGACCTGATTTCTGGAGGTACTATGGAAGAATGCTTTGTGAGAAACAGCAACCCTCAAGGGGTCAGTATGTGCTAAAAAAGTACAAGAATAGAACATGAGCAACCCTACAACAAAAATGTGCTACCAACCTTGAGTCCAAATATAAACTAATATTTTGTTTCCCATTGAAAGCATGGTTGGGAGTTTTTAATGAAATATTGCAAATATTTTTTGGTTTTCCATGTGAAAGCACAGTATTCGGCAACAACATTTTTCCTGCATGCATTTAGAGAGGAGTCCATATCTATTATGGGAAATTACTTTTCGGAGTCATGACGTTAGAAGTGTAAAAATGACTGAAGAGAGTGAAGAGGACCAATATATATTGATATTTGGTATTTAGTGTACACCAAACACACCACACATTCACTCCCTCTATTACCATACCATAGCACTACCCCCAAAGGGACACTGAATTTGAGAATGGGTTCTTTCTCTAATAAGCACAGGGCAGCCAGGTACACAGCTGTCATCTATCCACTCTGTCTCAGTAATCAGTCTAGGGGGTGTCTTTTTGTGAATTTATTGCTGGTAGATCTTGGAAGGGGATCTGGGGGGTGAAACAGGATACTCCCTAAATGAACAGATTGTCAACGGAGGACACTTATATTCTTAATAGTAACTCCACTAAATTTCAAGTGAATGATAATCAGATAGATCAGGCTATATGTGCATGCCTGAGGACCATGCTCCAAAATGTACCAGAAGTCATAAAGTTACTAAAGGAGTCAATGTTTCACAGCTTGAAACCAAAAGAGCTCCAGGTTTAAAAAGGGAGGCTTTACTCACAGGGGTCCCAAAGCAATACACAGTTCCATATATGAAAAAAAAGCACAACCTCTACAAAAGTCCATTGTGTAGCCCAGGTGTGCTTAAAGGTATGCAGCCCCTGGAGGTCACAGATACAATTCCCACACCGGGAAAAAGACCATCTCCTCTAGTCTCCAGCCTATTTTAAACCAGGAACCCATCCACCATCTGGGCACACCTGCCCAGGGATTGGATTGCTCCTACTAAAAGGCCTTGTATTTAGAATCCTCCTGCTTTAATCTCCAGAATCTTCTCCTAGAGTCTGGGGGCAAATAATCAAACTCCTAGACTGTGGAGCTCTAAGAAGACCAAACTAAACACTTCTGGTCTTGTTGCTACAGCAGAAAATCCTATACTACAAAATTTACCTAACAGCCACTATATGAGGGCACTACACATAGCTTTTTTAAAGAGTTAGGTATTCCCATCTGGGGCCGTAGATAAGGGGGGGGGGTCAGGGGGGTTCAACAACCCCCTTTCCCCCCCGAGCACCTGTCAATGGCAAAAAGGTGCAGCAGCTACAGTAGGCTAACACCTGTAGCCTTCCATTGCTGTAATACATGTGTGTCCTGCCTGTTAGTTTACTATGCGAATAGGCTGGGACACAGGAGAATGGAGGGTGACAGAACGTGAGGGATATATGCAACTTCAGCTACCCATTGGCTTTTTTGTCTAGTGTGGGTGCAGGATGGTACGGTGCTTGTGACGTAGGGAGAAATCTGAGCACCAGAGCACTGAAAGCAGTGAAGCACCTGCAGAGGATCAAGAAAAGGTGAGGGAGGAAAGAAGAAAGCATTTTGTCCCAGTAGAAATGAAAGAAACCAGGGAACTTCTAGAAGCCTGTGAACACCGAAGCCCCAGCCTCACAGCAATCAGTCTGTCACAGGAAGGTTCTGATCACCGCAGAAACAGAGGAAAGGTGGTCATAGGTTGCTGGACCAATGATACTCAGTGCAGCTGCAGACAGCAGGAGGAAAGCTCATCATCAGCTCTCCCTCTCACAGTGCACCCCACACTGCTTCCTTCCTGTCACAGTGTGCTGCCCCCATCTGTTAGCACCCCTCCACACATGCATCCATTCTTCCTCCTCACAGATGCCCCTTTACCTCCCTGCCCCCTACATTCACAGCTCCCCTCCTCTTACTCCAGAGCCTGGATAAGGGGTGGGCAGGAGGGACAGCCACCTGGGCACAGCAGAACAAGGAGCGCAAAGAAATGGGAACACAGGACAGTGACACATTCTATGGCATGAATTAACAATGGGGGAGGGGGGTGCAATTCTGCATCCTTGTGGGCGCTAGGTGCACTGTTCGTACCCGGTACTGGTCACAGTGCCCACTCCTGTCACCTACTCCCCTCCAACTGTCACCCTGCCCCCAACCTTCACAGTGCCCCCCAACCTGTTACACTGGGCCCCACCTCTCACAAGACCCCCCTCCTCTCACAGTGGCGCCCCTCCCGCACGCCTAGGCGCCTGAGGAGCCTCCGCCACTCTCCACCCTGCCCCCGCCTAAATTTCCCCGCCCCCCTTTATTCACACTGCCTCCCTTCTTTTTCCCCCCTCACAGTGCCCCCTTTACCCCCCGCCCCTCCCGTCACAGTCCCCCCCCTCTTTTCCGAGCCAGGTAAGGGGGGGGGGCAGGAGGGGGGCAGCCACCCTGGGCACAGCAGAACAAGGAGGGAAAGAATGGCCAGGGCAGGAGACCCTTTTTTGGATGAATTAAAATGGGGGGGGGGGTGCAATTTGCACCTTGCTGGGGCTAGGTGCATTGTCCCCCTACTGTCACAGTGCCCCCCTCCCGTCACCCTATCCCCTCCCAATGTCACCCGCCCCCCCCCCCCCTCACAGTGCCCCCCAACCGTTTCCCTGGCCCCCACCTCTCACAGTGCCCTCTCCGATTGACCTGCCCCCCTTTTATTCACACTGCCCCCGTTCTTTCCAAATGCTCCCTCCCCACAGGCCCCCTCCCATACAGGCCCCCATTCTGTCCCCACCCCCCCGTCACCCACCCCCCCCTGTCACCCTCCCCCCCCTCCAATGCCCCCCCCCCCCACCCCGCCCTCCCCCTCTCACGTTTGGGCCCCCCCCCCCCCCCCCTTTACCCTGGCTCCCCCTCTCCCATGCGCTCCCCCTCCAAATTTCCCCGCTCCCTTTTTCACCCACCCCCCTTTTATTTTTTAAATGCTCCCCCCCTCACAGTGCCCCCCTCCCCTCACATGTCCCCCCCCCTGCACCCGCCCTACACCTTCCCAGATCCCTCTCTGATTGCCCTGCCCCCCGCATTCACCAGCCCCCATTCTTTCACACTTCCCCCCCCCTCAAAGTGCCCCCCTTTTTTTTTTCCCAACCCCCCTCCTGTCACTGTGCTCCCCCCCCATCACGGCCCCCCACCTGTACCCTGGCCCCCACCTCTTAAGTGCGCCCCCCCGTCCCCTGGCCCCCACCTTCCCCCAGTGCCCAAACCCCCCCTGCATGTGCTCCCCCCTCTCACAGTGCCCCCCCACCTGTCACCTTTCCCCCCACCTCTCACAGTGCCCCCCCCACCTGTCACCCTGGCTCCCAACTTACCATGCGCCCTTCCAATTCCCCCTCCCCTTCAAACACCCCCTTTTTTTTACACTGCCCCTTCCCCCCAAAGGCCCCT
>CATNWA010002929.1:0-20723 GCA_951230385.1 Staurois parvus
CACATCCTGGCAGTAATCCCCGCCCCCTTCAGTCCCACCAGACAGCCTGGCACTGGGTTTTCCACACCCACAACAAAACCCTACAACCCAACAATACAGTATGAACTCTATTAGAAGTGAAAGACTACAAGGTCACATTTCCCTAAACAAACAGTGTAGAATGTCTGTGAAATGTACAGCTTTACAAAGGGGATAAAACCAGAACAGAAAGGGCAAAATGTTATCACAAAGGGACGGTTCGTCACATGGACCCTCAGTCTTCTCCATAGCCAGCGGAATCCAAAACGCTCGGCTATGTGCTGCAGGGTGGCCAAAATCACGGCACAAACATTGGAATCGGGAGGCCCCAAACATAGAAAATCATCCAAATAATGAATGATGGAATTCACTCCTGAAACGTCCTGCACCACCCACTCCACAAAGGAGCTAAACGTCTCGAAACAAGGCACAGGAGATGGAACACCCCATGGGAAAACACCGGTCGATGTAAAATGCGCCCCGCCAATGGCAACCTAATAAACGAAAACTGTCAGGATGAACTGGCAACAACCGAAAAGCCGATTCAATGTCAGATTTAGCCATAAGAGCACCGCGCCCATAACTGCGCACCCAGAAAACCGCAGCATCGAAGGAAGTATACGACACTGAGCACGCATCCTGAGCGATGGCATCATTAACTGACCCCCCTTTTGGGAAAGAGACTTTTGGCACCCCCCCAGGGGAAAAACAACCAACCCTGGCAGAGGGGCAGTTGAAAACGGACCACCCATGTGACCCAACGCCACTTCCTTATTCAGCCTATCTTAAACTACCACAGGATGCTGCAAGGCCGATCGCAAATTCCGCGCCAACGGCGGAATGGAAACTAAAGAACAAGGGATGCGGAAGCCCTCCGAAAAACCAACCTCAAGCAACGCCGCTGCCGCCCGATCTGGATATCTATTTAGGAACGGGCCGCATCCTTTCCACCCTCACCAGCGTAGTCCCTCTTACCCGCAAGCTCTTCGGCACGGCCCTTCCCGTGTTTAAAGCAACGGGACAAGGAATAGGAGCCGCCGCAGCCGGAACATTCATGTTTAAACCGGCAAGCCCCACCAAATTTACAGGAGCCCTCGAACTGCCAACAAAACCCCCTGCGGTTTGCAGCAGATTGCCCGGGGCGAAAAAACTACCGGCCCCCCCCCTTGAAAAAACGGACTAGGGACCCACGCTAGGGTCAAAAGCCGCATCCAAAGGCCAATGTCTTTGTGATCCCACTGTAGGGATGGGCGGATGGCCCTGCGCTGCCAAAACTGTTAGTCATAACGGAGCCACGCAGTGCCCCCATAAACCCAATGTGCCTCACTAAGAGTCGAGGTAGCAGAAGAGCCCCGAACAGTGTTCAGGAGTCTTCTCACCAATCACGCTAGCCATAATGGCAAACTCCTGCAACCAATTGGCAAACGTATGCGGGATGAAACGAAAACGCTGTTTTTCCGCATCCTCTTTGCCCCCGTCATCAGACTGGAACCCATTGGAGCGAAATCTCTACAGGGGAAGGAGCGAGAAGATCTCCAAATACTCACCTCTCCAAATCTTCTTCCGAACCTCCGGCTGCAAATGCGCCTCCAAAGGGCCCTCAAAACAAATGTAGACCTCGCACCTAGTTGAGTCTACCAAGCGGACCAGCTCCAGGGGGGGGGGGGGGTTTCCCACCGCCAGCCCAATTACCCCATTCTCCGCGGGGGCAGACCCCCCTCCTGATCCAGAATACTGGGAAAAAAAAAACCCCAGGCACCAAGAGGCCATGCCCTTGTCCCCCCCAACCGACCCCCGCCCAGCTCAAAGTGGTGCAGCAGGTCACGCAAGCCCGACACCAGTACCCGCAAGCTGGGCTCCGTCCCCAACGCGGCAACAGCAACATCCGCCCTGCGGGGGGCAGAGTCCCACACCCCCCCGCCGTAATGGGTGCCACTAGAGGGAAGACCCCACCCCCTAACAAATCCTGCAAAACTTGAAACATTCAACTCACCAGGCTGCCCAGGAGAGGTCCCATCAGCTGCCGATCCAGCATCCACCACCACAGCATGGCTGATTGCCGCACCCACCTCAGATCCCGCCAGCTCGCCCAAGGATGGATCATCCGTCCTGCGCCGAACAGGAGACCTCTCAGACTCAGGACCTCCAGATGTCTTTGGTCTGTGCTGCACATGCCTCCTGGCACCAGACCCGCCCACTGATGTCCCGACCTTGTGATGTGCAGGGCGCCCGGCCGTCACCATGGAAACCCTGCTCTTCAGCCGTTCCCCCCGCGTGGCCGCACCTGTCTCCCTGTAGGGGCTGCTGGCTGCAGGTGGTGACAGCCCAGCAGCTGTGGCTGATCTTCTCCCTCCCTGACAGGTACCTCATCAGAGGAGGAGTCGCCAGGGTCCCGAACTGTCCGACGAGCGGGCAGGGGCTGGCCCCACGAGGTCCCCTGCCCGCCGAGCTGTGCCATTGCCAGGGATTCCTCCCAGGCTCACTGCCAGCAGCAGAAGGAGAGCGCCCTGCTGGCGGGCCAGCACAGACCAGTGTTGTCAACCAATAGCACTGCTCATCTGAGTGGGAGGAAGCAGCTGATAAGTTGCTCCACCTCCTTACCCAATCAGCATCTGTAACCCGCCCCTTACCCAGCCCGCCCCATTTGAGTAGAAAATGCTGGAGGCTAGAGTATGGTGGCATGGAGAGGCTCTGACATACGCGAGTATGAAGGTATGATCACACTAACGTCACACAGGACAGCGCCCACACAGGGCTCTACACAACAAGTAGATGTTGCTGGTCACACACGTCATTCCGGCTGCAGAAGTTGCATCATCAGTGAGTTGTCTGGTCCTGTGTGCTGATCAGGCAACGTACACACAGATCAGGGAATGACTTCCCTCCGTCTTCTCACACGGCTTCTTATCTTTGTTGTATTTACAGTGCACACTGCTAGGATGGACGGGTGACCACACTGATGATGACTAGACTTATGGAAGGCACTACAGCCGGCATTACATGTGAGTGTGTGACATGTTAGTGACCATCTTCAGCTGTTTCTATAGAGAACACAGCCACAGGTCCTACTTTGGTAAATACACACTGTTTGGAGGCCATCCACCTGCGTCCACATGCCTGTCAAATTAGGACCTGTGGCTGTGTTCATACAACTACTGCATGTCCATAGTGTAATATAGGCTGCCTGCACACAATAATAGTCATAATAAACAATAAAAAAACCTGATTCACACTGTACAGGACACAGCACCCATGCGAATGATCCCCAAGACCTCAATCACACAAACTTTAACTCAATACAGTTTTATCTTTTAGATTTAGCAGGAATTTTGTAAGTTGTTTTAGGTTTGTGTCCACTAATAATGATTTCTGTATATTTTTTGTGAAAATATCATTTTAATGTGTTTAGGGGGTGGGGGGGGGGGGGGGGGGCTGTCCAGTAGGCTGGACAGGGCCCCTGTGATTTCCATCACCAACCAGGGCTGCTGTTGGAAATGACAATGGGCCATGTAACATTTTTTAGACCACTTAATGTAGAAACACAGGCAGAAAAATGCACAGCAGGCAGAGGGCAAGTATAAAACTATAGACTGCAGCACAGCAGAGTTCTACTTTAATATGCTGCTCTAAAACTAAACATTGCAGGTTCTGAGGCAGCAAACTAAAACCACATACATTAAAAGGAGTTCTAGAGTTTACATATTTGGGAAGAAGTGTTCAGCGAGTAAAGGGATTAGACCGCTTTCTATGAAATCACAATTATGAAGCACTTTGAGACTCCAATGTTTCTATAGTTCATTAGAACATACCCATCCATATTGAAGATCAATGCTGTACAACAGGTGTGATGTAAGTTTTAAAGGGGTAACGGGGCATGCTTTCTTAGCCATCATCTCCGCCTGGTGGTCACAGACACTGGCCAATAACTGTAATATATTAAAAAAAAAAAATTCTTTTGGTTGTCAGCAATTCAAACACTGTATAAAATGCTCCAACTTGGGCACTCGATGTAGAACATCTGATCCAGAGATCGCTTGTAACAGTGAATTGCGGCTCTTGCAAATTTATTTTTCGTCTTTTTTTTTTATTAACATCTGCATAGATTTCTCTTTCATTGTCAATTCCTTAAAGTTCTATACTGATATTTTTATTTATTTTACAGTTTATTACGATTACTGACAGTTACTGAATTATTACTGTTTAATCTTTCCATTTCAGCTTATTCACTGTTGTATTTTAGAATTTCAAAGAAATATGCCACAGGATCCGAGGGGTAAGTAGATTTGATTCACACTGGTCATTGTATCTGCATTGAAGCCATTTCTCTCCTACGCTTGCCATCACTGTTCTGCCCCTGACATTTATTTGTTGATGATGCGGCTCACATATATAGCTTTGAGGCGCATTCATTGCACTATTGAGCTGCAAGCCACATACACAGAAAGAAAGCACCATGTACAGGATTTGTGGATAACATCCCATACTTATATTTTTTCATGTTTATTTTTTTTAATTTACGTTAGATACATTTTTGCGCTGGTGATCTTCGTATTTTGGCTTTGTTTTTATTAGGGTCATATCTACAGTTAAGCAGCCCATAGATTATGATTTTCTCGTTCCCCCATGTACTGTACATATCAGTGTTGAGAGGGAATACCTCCCTAAGTTATATTGTATTCTGCTGGCCAGGAGCCTTTCCAGCCTTCAAACTACATTGCAATAGGGTTAGTTTACTAAAACTGGAGAGTGTAAAATCTGGTGCAGCTGTGTATGGTAGTCAGTCAATCAGCTTCTAACTTCAGCTTGTTCAATAAAAGTAGGGATGCACCGAAATTGTGGTGGCCGAAACATTTCGGCCGAAAACACCCCTTTCGGCCGTTGGCAAAAAAGAAAAGCACCAATACAGGTGCCGAAAAAAACCCCACCCACCACTCGGTAGTTCTCAGCCTTACCTGAGAAACCATCGATCCTGGTGGTGGGCATAGAGATGAGTGAAGGAAAGATAGTCTCCACTCATCTCTATGCCCTTGGAGGACCGGAGCGATGTCACTTCCCGTTTCAGCCATATTTATTTATTTATTTTTTGATCCAATGGTATACATTGCAGAGGAGAGATGTGGGGTCTTTTTGACCCCATTTCTTTCCATAAAGGAGGACCTGTCACTAATTATTCCTATCACAAGGGATACATGCATTTCATGTGATAATAAAATTGATTAAAATTTTTTTAAAAAGGGACAGTAAAAAAAAAAAAAAGTTAGACATCAGAGCAAGAGCAATAATTCTCACACTAGACTTCCTCTGTAACTTTACACTGCTAACCTGTAGAAAGCATCACCCATGGAGATTTTTAAGTACCGCAGTTTTACACCATTTCACGAGCGTGCGCAATTTTAAAGCATGACATGTTTGGTATCTATTTACTCGCCATCTTTTTTAAAAAATTGGGGTATATATTGTGTTTTTTTAATCAAAGTATTTTTCAAAAAAAAAAAAATATATATATATATATATTAATATTTAAACACTGCACATTTCAGTTTCAGTTTTTGGCCAAGTGCATTTGAATTTTCAGTACCATAATTTTCATTTCAGTGCACCGCTAAATAAAAGCAGTAGTAAACCAAAAAAAAATCCCCTGCCAGGTAATGCCATAATGTACTAGTATGCATCACATACTACCACATTATGAAAAACCTGCCTAAGAACAAAGCCCTCCAGCAGCACGTTGTCACCACTGCACAGACTTTGTCACAAGGTAGCCTGTAGTTTCTTGTTTGTGTACTCTTACCTTGCTATAGTGCTTTTCCTGTCCTGATTCCATTCACATGTGTAGTTTGGCTGTGCTCACCTATGGGTGTTGCCTGCTATTCTCTGGGTTTTATTTCCTTCCTTTTCAGCACTTCCTGGCCCAGCTTCTAGTTTGCTTGCCTATATAAGACATGGTCAGTCTAGCCCATGTTGCCTGAGTAGTGGTCCTGGTCTCTGAATGCTTGGGCATTGTTGTATGTGGTCCCTGACTGCCCTGTGTACTAACCCTGTCTTTGTTCTCCATCTGTGCTGGTTTACTACCTGTTCTTACCTTGGCTTATCTCCTGTATTTCCTTATGTCTTCTGCTGGTTGTACACTGAATCCTCAGCTGGGTGTACCTGGGGGCTGTGACCTGGTTCCAGATTTCTGCAGGTCCATCCCCACCATCAGGGGCTCTGGTGAAGAAGCAGGCTGTGGCATAGACTCTGCCTGAGGAAACCCAAGTTTGATATCTGAGGGCTCACTACCAGATGTTTGACAGGTTTACATCTCCACTTGGTCTTCCTTCCAGGTTCCTGGGCTGTGGCCCCTTTAATGCCCAAAGCTGTGATGTCACTATGGCTGTGGCACATAGCTCTGAAAGAATGGCATTGGTATGCTGTTCCTTCAGAGTGTATGTGCTGTTGTCATTGGCTGCCTGAATGGTGCATGTTTTAGGAGATTTTCAGTTTACTATCACTTTAAGCTTTTACAAACCCTTTAAGCTGATTTGGTTTCTGTGCAGAGCTGCACCAGACTTTGCACTCTCCAGTTTCAGTATATCAGCCCCAATGATTACTGTTAGCTGCTATAGCCACTGCATTAATTGCATGTAAAAACTCTGAAAGGCTGATTGTATCCAAGCTGATCAATGGATAGACTTGGGTAAAACCAGCCTGCCCAAAGATGGATTAAATCATAGCTGGTTCCTGCTGAACTGACCAAAATTCAGTCCATCCATGGCCAGCTTTAGGATGCACATGAGTTGCACAATTTCTTTTTTTTTTTTCCTCCAGCCATGGGTTGAAGGAAAAAAATTGCATAATGTATGGTCAGCCTAAGGCTGGCCATGAATAGATTGAATTTTGGCTGGTTCAGCAGGGACCAACCAAGATTCAGTTCATTCAAATCACTCCGGCTGTACTGTTGTATGCTGACAGTGGGAGCTTTCCCTGCCATCGTAATACAATGCGATCATAGGAAAAAAAAATCTGACAGGCTAGTTTACCGATGTCTGATAGCTGGTTGTATTGAAATCGTTCTATCAATCAATTTCAGTACAACCAGCTGAGGTGCAATAGTCTATGGACAGCTTTAGCATATTTCTCTCAAAGTTGCTCAGATGTTCCACAGGGATGGAATGAAACCCCACCTTGACCACCCCCTAATTGTGCATCTGTTTAGAGTAAAAAGTCACCTCACACCAAAAAATACATTGCACAGATGTGAACGGGCCCTTATCAAGGAATTGCATGTCATTTTTACTTGATTACTTCATTCATTGATTCATGCTATTTTCCCCCCAGAAGTACCAGAATTCCACTGGTATGCACGTTTTGCTCCAAGCTGCAAGATGATCTCTCAGTACATCTCCGGCGAGTGTGCAGGAAAAATGCTGGTGAAGGAGAGATCAAGAGGCTTGTGGATGTGGTGCGGTCCAACATGCAGCAACTGGTTAGAAACTTCAACATTGCCCAGTATGCTGATCTCAACCATGCTAGAAGTTGCAGCACACTGCAGGAGTATTTGGTGAACTTTAT
Source organism: Staurois parvus (assembly GCA_951230385.1). Lineage (NCBI taxonomy): Eukaryota > Metazoa > Chordata > Amphibia > Anura > Ranidae > Staurois > Staurois parvus. The sequence goes on from CATNWA010002929.1 coordinate 7,570, forward strand.
CCAGTCCAAAGGAAGTGTCATACTTCATCCTGCAGGAAGACATTGGTAAGTGTTCTGCATTTAAAAGGTCATAACACTTATTTTAAAACCTGTGACCCTATAAATGGCAAAAAAAAAAGTAAACGGCTTCTTTACCTCTATTCTACATCAAGGTTCAGTGGAGGAAGTCCACAAAGATCCCACCAGAGGGGATGAAGCTCTACAGGGAAGGAAGCATCCAGGGTAAGCTTGCTGTGCATAAAGAGGAGGTGATGTCTTGGCAAAAAAGTCAAGCTACAAATACTGCAAGATGTTGACTTTTAATATAAAGACCCTTACCTGGTATAGGGATCCAGCGCCATCTTCACCCAGGCTAGTTCTTCACTAGCCTTTGGGTTCCTGCATCAAACCCTAACTGTGGGCAGCTGGCTATGCAGCTTTTGGCTTTACAAGCAGCTGCCCACTGTGCATGCGGGAGCCACACTGCACTTTGAATGGTCCTGTAGTAGTCTTCTGGAACCTGTGACATGTGTGGACGGGAGCACCTGTATACTATTAATACTAGGTACCTTCTCCCCACTCCCCCCAGAAAAAAACTTGCCAAATATGGGAGAGTAGGGCTCAAAGCAAAACACATCCTCTTTTGGGTGGAGTTCTGCTTTAAGAAGAGAGGACCCTGTAAAATCAGTCTTTACACAGCATTTTTAGTGTTTGTACCTTTTTGTAGCTGGGTATACTTTAATTGTTTAGGGTTACTTGCATTTTATCTTGTTTGTTTGGAGTCCACTTTGTGGAAAATTTAGCAATTTTGTTCACATTTCTGTAGTTTTTTTGCCACTTTTGGAATTGTCAGCTTTTAGGCATTTGAACAAACCTTTAATTGAAAGTAGGGTGAAAACCCAAATTTCTTTTTGATTGCTATTACATCTCCAGGTCCAGTAGAGGCTGTGCACATGCCGAACCCACCAGAGGATGAAGAACTCAAGAGAAAAACAACCAGGGTAGGTACAAGGGCTGGATCTAGGGGGGTGCTGATATCAATGGTGCCCCCCAAACACCACCCCCCCCCCTCGCTATGCAGAGCAATACAAAGGAGCTGAAGGGAGAGATCTGTCTTGTTTACATACAGACGTCACCTGTCAGTGTTCGCCGGCGGGGTATCGCCAGCTTAGGACCCAGTGATCTACCACTGTAGCTGCTAATGGCAACATGAGTAGGGCCGAATACGTGCCCCTTACCCAGGGATAAGAAATTGCATATATACATGATTTTGCGCAGCCAGCCCTGCCGCCCTGTTGCAGTAGTTCTGCTATAGGGCGGTTGGAAAGCGGTTAACCACTTCAATACTGGTCACTTTTACCAGGCCAATTTTTTAGCTTTCAGTGTTGTCGCACTATGACAAATTGTGTGGTCATGTAACACTGTACCCATAAAAAAAAGTAATCTTTTTTTCACACAAATAGAGCTTTCTTTTGTTTGGTAATCCACACTGAGTTTTTTTTTTTTTTTTTTTAACATATTGTCACTAGTCCAGTACAGCATTATTAACTGGCGTGGTGGTGATCAGGGACTGTATGTAATAAATACATTTTTACATACTGTCACCAGTGATTGGCCTTGTCTGTACCATGTGACTGCTTTGACCAATCGCAGCTAACACAATTGTATACAATGGATGGCATGACAGGAAGCCATCCATTGTATACAATTGCCATGATCTGCTGTGATTGGTCACATGACCCTGGCAACGGGCTGGTGTAGTGACATGTGAAGATCATGCCACTGCTCTGCCCCGCAGCCACGTGAATGCCTCCTGACAGCAGGTCATATGACGCCTGGCAATCAATCTGCTATAGGCCAGGTGAGAAGGTGTTAATCTCCCAGCCATTGTGTGAACTTGAGGCCTAAAACCGGCTGCAGTGTGCTCTACCAATCCTGTTGCTCAATCTCTCTCAAATCCGGTCAGTGAGATGGTGAGAGGATGGTTAGAGCACAACAGTGTACTGGATGAATAGAATGGAGCAGGCAGTCTACCCCGGCCACACTGCACCCCCTGATGTGCACACACAGCAGTGAGAGGGCACACTGTATAAGTGCAGCTCAAAGTTGGATTAGATACAGAGGGTAGTAGCTGTAGATTCTGAGGCTGAATAATTGAGTCCAGGCATACTGACAACTGAGAATGCTGCTGCTCCCCTGAAATGCAATTCACTCAATTACTTTTCTGAGGCATTTCACAGGTGGAGAGGAGATGATAAATTGCCGCCTCCTTTACCTGTTTTAACCCAATAAATGCACAGCAACCACATGCATTGCACACAGTTACAAAGAGTTGCAGGTTTTTTTGTTTTTTTTTTTCTTTCTTGGGTCATGTTCAGTGATCGCTGCCTGCAACATGAGGTATAATCCTTGCTACAGCATGTGTACAGCACCAGCTTCTACCTTTCGGCTAATATTCTGTTCACACCAAATGCGGCATTACAATACAGTGGCTGGTGTGCTGTTGTATCAGCGCAGTGTAGATTTGCTGATTGTGGTCAGGGCTGGTGCTTCCACTAGGGTGCACTGCCACTTAGGGGCACCTGAGCTCAGCACAGGCCAGCACTCTCTGTGGCCTATGGACCTCTTGTATGAATTCTTCATTTCTCTGCAGAGTCCCCCTCTGCTCATATACACACACACACACACAGAATGAGGGAATAAAGGTATCTTCACTCTGCACAATTCTCACATTCTGTCCACACACATGACCTTTTATTACATATATACACACAACAGTATTCCATGTAGCAGTGAAGTGTTGGCTCCCCCTAGGAAGGGAAGTGATGACATTAGCCCAGGACCCTGGGCGGTCAGCAGTCTCTGATCAGAGATGTGAGTAGGATGATCGGGGCCTGATCATTATGAGAGGGAAGTGGTATAGTGCTGGAAGGTTGCCTTTCCTCACTGATCCACAGCCTGGACTCTGCACCCCAGTAGGAGACATCAGAGGTGAGCCGAGCCTAGGAGGATGGCGGGGTCATGGAGGTTATCGGAGAAGGCTGGTATACTAGTAATGGGAAGGACTCTGTTGTGATGGCAGGGACTCCAGTGGAAAGGGGATTCTGATAGGATGGGGGCAAATCTGATTTAAAGGAGATGGTGTAATGGGAGGACTGTGATGTAAAGGTGATGGACTTTGACATGATGGGTGAAATCTGAAGAGGGGTTTCCCCCATGTGGCACCAAGGAGTCCATAACCTAATCATCCAGTACAGATGTCCATGTCCTTCAGTTCAGGCATGCGGTGTCTTGGGATTTTGCATACTTTAAAAGTATGCCATGAATTTTGAAACCCCAGCCTAAAACATGTGTTTTTAATTGCAGCCACATGGAGAGGTAGGGAACTGAGAGGAGAGGATAAATCGATAGTGTGGTGACATCATGCCCCTCTGACAACCAGGGTAGGCCTACACCACTTCAAAATGACCCTTTAAACCTCTGTTTTCGGTGGATCCCAAGAGGTTTTTTTAAAACTAGTTTTACTGTGCTTTTCATGTAGCTGCTTATTTTTATCAACTGTACAGAATGGCATTTGCATGTTTGGCAAAACCTACATCATCCATTATGGGAGTCCTCATGTTTTGGGACTTTTTTTTTTTTTTTTTTTTTTTTTTTTTTGGAATTTTTTTTTTTTATCCACCTTTTGAGTCCAGTTGCAGGACAGGCATATGCCAAAAAAGTGGAAAATCTTTTCAGATGTCTCTACATATAGACTGTAGAATAAAAAATGCTTTTACAGTTTGTGTAAACAATACGTGTTACTATCTATAAAGCATAACAGATGCAATATTTACAAGCTCATGTCTCATTCTCATCCACAGTGCCATGTAGAATATCCATTTTAGGTGGAGTCCCATATGCTGAGATCTTAGTAAATTTCCATCCATGTTTGAGTCCAGGAATTGGACTCAAAGGTGGAGAAAATTTTAAAAGATCCGAAAAGGAAGACTCCACTCAAATCTAATTCAAGTTTTGTCCAAAATGACAGCACTGGACTGCATGGGGTGAGGGGTTTCAGAAGAGTCCGTAGCTACAGTACATGTAGCTGACTGCTTCTAATTCTCAAACCCCAGGTGACGTTCTTTACAGCTGTTTTTAATGCTGACTGTTAGCCAGGACAATTCAGTTGGTTGCAGGCTGGCTGGTAAATTGAGCTGAGATTTTTTTTCTTTTGTTTGACATGTGTTGCCTTTCAAGGTACTTCTTGTTGACAACTGCCTGTCTAACTGGCCTTTGCATTTCTTTGTACTGTTGATATAGTGGTGAGGGGGTGCACTCCAGTATGCCCCCCCATGCCTTAAGCAGGTGTGGGCTCCCTCCAGGCTAACCTGATCTGTCTATCCATTTTATTATACATGTGCTTTTACTATGCGGGTTCTCAAAGTTGTTAGGTTGGCCCCCTTGTGTCCTTTCCTAAGTGCAGAGGATTAAAATACAATGGCCTATAGCTACTCACAAAGGTAGGAGAATGATCAGCAAGTATGTCAGTTCTCGGCTTGGCCAGTGGGGGGCTGATGGTATCAGTCAGAGCCCTGGTCCCTTGGGATGGAAGTCATCGGCTATCAGGGGTGGGGACACTTGAGACCAGCGTGGAGCGCACGGAGGTCCGGTCCAGGCAGGCGACCAACGGGTCTGAAGAAGCAGATGCTTTGAAATGCATCACCTGACCCATTCTCTCCTTTCCATTGGTTGCCTGCCCAGTCCAGAATTCTGCGCGCTCCACACTGGTTACGGCGCTGGTCTCCAGTGTCCCCACAGCTGATGGCTTCCATCCCAAGGGACCAGGGCTCTGACTGACACAATCGGCCCCCACTAGCCAAGCCAAGGACTGACATGTTTATCATTCTCCTACCTTTTGTGAGTAGCTATAGGCTATTGTATTTTAATCCTCTGCACTTAGGTTGGCGCCCCCTTGTGTCCTTTTTATATTCCCTACAGAGTATTGCTTCGCTCTATGGGGAGCTGCTAGTGCCTCCAATATCTACTCAATGGACTTTGTGATATTTTACATTTTATACAATTTTATATGGTTTATTGTTGCTACATTTTGTTTATCCAGTTTTTTATCTTATCATGATAGTTCCCTCTCAGGGCCAATTATCCTATTGGTTCCTCCAAAACTGAGTTAGGACTGCAGAAAGTATTGGGGTGCTGAGAAGAGGCTCTGCAGCTTACGCATACATTTGCAAATGTGTGCAATATAAACCTGTTTTTAACACAAACTGTTAAACTGAATAATTCATTTGGTTGCAGGCTGGCTGGTAAAGTTGAGTTGGGAATTTTTTCTTTGACATCTCTAGGGCTGACCATACATTATGCATTTTTTTCTTTCCTTCAGTGCTTGTAGCTCCTCCCTCACTGTGTGCCCACCATTGCAAGATGCCGGTTATGGGTCCATAGATACAGAGCGTGGCTCAGGCCCACCTCCTCCTCATTGTCTGACTGCAGCAGGAGCCAATGGTTCCTGCTGCTGTCCTTGATCTTAAAAGGAAGAGGAGAGCCAGTGTACAACGCTGGATCTAGATCAGGCTCGGGGAATTTTTATGAGGGGCTGGGGGGAGCTGCACTCTGTTCTTTTTAATACAGAGAAAACATTAAGGCAAAAAAAATTTCAGCCTTCAGAACCACATTAATCAGATGTTGATTTCTTCATTTTCAGGTGAACAATGTGGCACAATCTTTTCAACGTGGACCCCGAGGAGGTTTTTGTTGAAGTGCTTCCACCAGCCAAAAAGGAACACTGAATTCTTCTGGTACTTGAGGTATCTGGATCCAGAAAGTCCACTGCGCTCATCTATCTGGACAGTGTTCAGAAGTTTACAAGGCACACTGCACTGGAATTAAGGTGCCTGGAGGATTCTTCTTTGACACTAGCTACATCAAGGTTCTTCAATCTTCTGAAGGATATCCAGTTAAAGATGAATAAGAAAGCTGCCAAGGGAACAAAAAACTGGGTATGTGATACTAATGGCAATAAACATTGTATGCCTCTAGCTGATTTTATTTTGCCAAATATGCATTCAATAAAACTTTCTTCCCCACAGACATCAGGCTCATGATCCAGAGGTATGCCAAAAGATTATCTATCCTGTAAAACCTCAACCTGGAAGCATTGCTGACATTGCAGCATTTACAGAGACCAGCTATCATCCAAAACATGGCTGTGAGTGTTATACAAGTCAATAGTGTTTTACACCAAATGTAACTTGTAACTTAACACTGACATCTGTTTTTGTTATTCTTCAACAGGTACATCAGTGGTTACTGAGGGCCCATGAGACCATCTACTTCAACACAAAGGCCGTGGAAGTAACCTACGTCAAGGTGTATGTCGGAACCTCGGAGGTGTCCACTGCCCCCCCCCACAGATGACTATGGTGGTTTTGGAAGGATCTGGGGAGATATGGTTCAACATGTATTTCCAAAAGATACGTGGGTTTTTGTTTTTTTTCTTTGTTTAAAGACCTTCAGCAGAGGGGACCACCAGCGATGGCGGGAAACACCTGATCTGACTATTCAGTTCCATAAGAGGCAAGTAAAATATATAATTTGTCATGCAGTTATACCACTAATGTAAAATGACTAACAGAGGGAACCAAAAAAATGTTTTTTCAGTTTAACCACTTGCTGCCCAGCCACTGTATAAAAACGGTGGCAGGGCGGCACGGCTGGGCAAAAGCACGTTTTAAAACGTACTGTTTCAAAACGGGTAGGGGGCACACGCGAGGCACGCCGCCGCCCTACCTTCACCACCGATCTCAGCCACGGGTGTCAGCCACCGGGTCACAGCCGGTTTTTATCAGCTGTGTCCTGGCGATTTGCAGCAGTCAGTGACAGGAGCAGGGCTGCGGTAGCTCTGCTTTCTGTCACTTCCTTGGCAGTTCCTGACATGAAGACCAAGAGAAATGAGTTTCTCTGTCCCGATCTGCATGTCTCCCTGCAGTACATACCCCTGCCGCCTAGTAAAAACACTCCCCTCAGTTAACCCTTTCAGTGCAAAAAAAGTTAATCCCTTTCTCCCCAGTGCCATTAGTACAGTGTCAGTGTTTTTTTTTTTTTTTTTTTTTTTTTTTTTTTTGTGCAAAAAATAAACGCACAGGTGATAAAATACCACCGAAAGAAAGCTATTTTTGTGGGGGAAAAAAAGGACATAAATTTCATTTATGTACCGTATTGCATGACTGCGCAATTGTCCGTTTAACTAGCGCAGCGCGTATAGCAAAAAATTGCGTAAATTGCAGTATCTATATGATAGTTTGTAGACGCTATAACGTTCACAAAAAGCAATCAATATACACTTATTGGGATTTTTTTTTTACCAAAAACATGTAGAAGAATACATTTTGGCCTACATTTTTAACTAATTTTGAGTTTACTATATATTTATAGCTGAAAGTAAAAAATATCGTTTTTCTTCAAAATTTTTGTTTTTTTTTGTTGCGCAAAAAATAAAAAGCGCACAGATGATCAAATACCACCAAAAAGCTTTGTGTGAAAAAAAGGACGTAAATTTTGTTTGGGTGCAGCTTTGCATGACCGTGCAATTATCAGTTGAATTAGTGCAGCTCCGAGTAGCAAAAAGAGGCCTGGTCATTAAGGGGGGTAAATCCTCAGGAGGGCAAGTGGTTAACAACCATGTCAGACCACAAGCTCACCATTTTATATTTAAACTGCCTGCAATTACTTTCCAGCAGGCAAGGAAGGCTTTTGAGCCGTGCTGTTTATACCACTGTCATGACAAAGCGAGGGAGCTTCTGGAAGAATACTTTGGTCAATCGAATAATGGTGAAGGCATTGAATGTAAGATCATGAAGGGTGCAATAATGGTGAAGAGGATACAGAGACTGTACCTTCAGGGTAGGTTGGTAAAAACAGGTTTAGTTTTACATTCATGCTGTTAATGTGAACGGTTAGACCAGATAATTTGGTTGGTTTGTAAGTTGAGCTGGGAATTCTTTGTTTGACATGTCACCCTTCCATGTGTTCTTTACTGTAAAGGACAGGTATAGATTGGGTCATTTGTTTGTACTGCTGAGGGGCACACTGGACAACTTGGCTGCCATTGTGTTATATGCTGGGTGTCCAGTGTGCTCCTGTACCTTAAAGAGAAGTGGGCTCCCTCCAGGCTCACCTGCCCTTAGTCTACCCATTATTATGCTTGCACTTCTATGGAGGCTCCCAAATTAATTGAGCTAGGACTGCAGAAAATACTGAGGTGCTGTGAAGAGGCTCTGCAGCATATGCATGTATTTGCAAATGTGTGCAAACTTAACCCCTGTTAACACCTAAGTGTTTTTTTTTTTTTTTTTTTTTTTTTTTTTCCTTTTTTGGAAAGGGTGTGGGACTTGTTTTAAATGCAAGATGTTTAACTGTTTTGATTCTATTGTGTTTTGCACTTAATTCTGCCTGGCAACAAGGAAAAAAAACCACAATGCAAGAACTGTTCAAATGCAACCTGCATAGGTGTGAACCTAGCCTTAGACAGGATAATTCAGTTGGTTGGTAAGTTGAGTTGGAAGGAAGCAAGAAGGCACTTAGAAGTGCAGTATTTCCAAATGTTTATTACAAGTAACGGTTAAAAACACAAGGATGCAAGCCTGTGTAGTGTAGGGCTCCTGTCCCTGCCCTGGATATTGCTGTGCCAACCAGCAGCTGCAGGGGGATCTTGGGTAGCAGTGTCAAGATGGCCGATGAGTATTTATATTTTCCCTTGCATCTATGATTTAAGTACATTATGTTCTTTCAGGATGTTTTAAGAGGAATCCTACAGCAGAGCAGGTGACATCTTATGCTCTAATCCAAGGATGGACAACAAACTGACCAAAATTCAGAGGATGTGCTGGAAGCCCGCCATGGCCAGGGAGAAGGTACAAGCAGAAAGATCACCATGCAAGACTGGAAAGGTTTGCCATCATAGAAGACCATGTTGGAAATGCTGTGAAGATGGTGTTTGGGACATTACCCTTCAAGAAAGGAGAGATGGTGTGTGACTATCATGAACCCATCGTGTCCCATGAAAGAGGCAAGGAGGTCATAAACTCCATGGCAGTGCAAGGTTTCAACCTATGTCTGTAGCCTATGTCCTTGTTTTCACCGTCAGGCCTGGGAGACATAAAGCTCTGGACACTGAAGTGTGCAAGCTAAATCTCTGAACGTTTAATGCATGACAGGAACGGTTATACAGAACTCAGGAGGTGTTGTGTAATCTCAGGATGACCACTGGAACATTCCATTCTTATCAATATAGTTACGTTAAGAACAGAAACTGCAAGTAGTTTTGGGAGACCATATAAGGTAGTTCCGTTTACAGAAATGAAACTAGTCTAAGAAAAATGAGAGAGCAGATCCAAAATTGAAACTAACATGTCTAGAAATGGAGGCATTCTACAAAATATATGCCAGTTAAGACATTTCCTTACCGTTCCTCTCTTTTGTCATATAGTGACAACAAATCAAGTTTCACAGTTGTTTTTTTCAATATGAATCCGGGTTCTTTAAAAACATGTTACAAATGCACATGCGAAGCTTAGCAACAACATAGAATATAAATGTTTAGTAAAAACAAAATCCACATACCTACTTTCTTAAACCATCAAGCTTGTAAAACATTTACCTGGTCTCTATGATTCTCAATGACTTCATAGCAGTCTGCGATTTCAAATCTGATATGTATTCATTTACAAGACTCATAGTCAGTAGTAGACCACACAACTCGATTAATGCTGTACCTAGTAGTTCTGTTTTCATTCATGAGCACCTGTTTTCTGCAGTTCAACATATAAAAAAAAAAAAAACACCTGTAGTTATGTTTATTTTTTTGTATCTATTCTTGGTAGTATTTTCTTGTACAAAGTTACCATCCTCAGCTATCTTCCCATTACGTTTATACTTACTACAAAATTCTTTCCTTCATTTGATTAGTTGCCTAAATAAAAACCCTAGTCAGATTCCATCATAACTCCCAACACTTCAAATTTGTTGTAACATTTCTAAGGCCGATACTCAGATTACCAATAAACATTGATGGCACATTTTTTGGTGCAGCATACAAAGGAATTTTCAGGGTGGAGCATACTCTAAACCCAACAACTTTCAATTCACGAGAGCTTGGCCTACCTATAATTAAATTTCAAGAGTGACATATTTTCAGTCAATTATCTTTTCTGCTTTTTTTTTTTTAATTAGTTCTGGGTCATTAACAGTCTTACTGTTGTGGCCACAGCTTGGTGGCCATTCTCCTTGGTGAGAGTAGAAGTAGCTAGCGCAGAAAGCCACTGAGAGATAACCTGATCAAAAGAAAATTCTAACAGGCTGTCTCTGGATGAAGAAGCATCCTGAAGATTGGGGGTGTTTATAGGTCTGTCTCCTTTCCTTGTTCTGTCTGTTGCTCCTCATTCTTTGGTGGTTCTGGGATCCAGACGTTTGAATCAGAACTGCGGTTCTCATCACAGCTGTCACTATGGTAGGTTTCCTGTATGGTGGATCTGTGGTCTTGTGTCTGTGAAGGTCCTTAACCACTACCCGATCTCCTGGATTGTATGGGTGGGTTGGATTATCTGTGGGGAAAAAGGAAAACAAAAGAGACATCACTGTATACACCATTTGACACCCTAATCAATTTCTGGATATATCTAAATCACCTGGCATAACTGGCAAAGGACCTCTTGTCCAGGGGGTGGGGAATGGCCAATCCATAAAAATTTCAAAAAGGAATATTTGGTGACTTTATTAGGTGTCATTTTCATCTCAACCAGAACAGCTGGCAGATACACCTCCCATCCCTTAAATGTCCCACCTGTTACCTTACTTAGTTTCTCCTTCAGGGTCCTGTTTGTCTTTTTTTTTTTTTACCTGAGCAGAACTCTGTGGATGGTAGGATATGTGGAACTTTCAATCAATGCTCATCAGTTTGGTTACCTCATGTGTAACCTTTAAAATAAATGTTGGTCCTATGTCCAAGTCTATACTTGCCATACTTCCTTTGCAAAAAGTCTTTTCTTTATTTCATCTCTCACTACCTGTCAACCCCAATATATTATGCCATAGAACTGTGCACTGTGATGTGGGAGTCCTGTTCTACCTCCCTTTGGCATTATATCATTTGCATCTAATGTCAACCATTTTTGTTGCATATCTATGCTGGGAATGGTGTCCTCATGTATTACCTGAACACAATCAAGTTCCTCAGGGGGATTATCAGTTTCATCCTTTATCCCTAGCAAATAATTTAACATAGCTAATGGACCTGAATTAGAACCTGCATATTTCACTTCCAAATTAGCAGTTGATGTCAAAATTACTTCATAACTGCTTTCCCTTTATGCTGTCATGTGCTGCGTAGTAAGGTTCTTAAGGAAATGCAGTACATGATGTGTGGTGTGAAGGATGGTTTTATGTCCTAGAGTCGCGCTCGTTGAGTCCTAGACCACCATGGCACAGACGGCCAGGGCTCTCAGACATCCCGGCATGCCCTGTTCCAGACTTGGCACTACTTTTGAAAAATAGGCTACTGGCCTAATGTGTCCTCCATGATCCTGAGCGACCACAGCCATCATGGTTTTACAATTATCATGAGCTTGCACATGAAAATCAATATCAAAACCCAGAGTAGAAGAGGAAACTAGTGAGGACCTCAAGATTTGGTAGGCATTGGTGGATACTTGATTCCACATAATGAGGTCTGAAGCCTCAGTCTTAGTGTGCTGCCTGAGTATGTTGTCATAATGGAAACAGTCATGTATCCATTGGCGACAATAGTTGACCATACCAAGGGAGAAGAGCATTTCCTTTTTAGTTTTCGGGTGGGGCAGACCTGTAATGGCTAGGATCCTGAACTGGCTCACCATTCTGGTGCCTTGTGATAAAGTGAAACCCAAGTAATCCACTGAAATTTGACAACATTGCACATTATGCCTTGCCACCTTGTGTCCCTTTGTACCAAGAAAATTTAACAGAGATATACTATCCTGCCTACAAGCCTCCCTGTTGGGTGAACAAAGTAATTTCATCCATGTACTTGAGCAACGTGGAACTATGGTGGGGTGCCCAACCCTTTAAGGATTCTCAGAGGGCCATGGAATATACAGCCGGAGAACTCACGTAGCCTTAGGGCAATCTGGCCCAGGTTAACTGTTGGCCAGAGTAAAACTTAACAGTAGTTGTGTCTCTTTGTCAGCTTGGATGTAATAAAAAAAAAAAACTTTGATTAAATCGATCTCAGTATAATACTGTGTATCTTGTGGAATGGAGGTAATCAATGAAGGCACATCTGGGACAATGGGTGCAATTGAAATAATGAAATTGTTAATGACCCTGAGATCTTGCACTAAACGGTAAGTACCATCAATCTCCTTGTGACAAAGGATACTGCTTTTGATATACTGGACCAACTCCAGGTTTGAGTCTGGCTTTGTAAGGTATATAGGGAATATACCCTACATCTAGCTTACTGTTGGCACAGACTTCAGGCTTCACTTTATCTCAATCTTTCATGCTCACAAAACAGTGAGATGACTCCATGTGCACCCCTCCCTTCTCACTTACTCTGATTGTGACCTTGAATTTTCCCAACAAATCTGTGCCTAGCAAATTTACAGGGAATCCTGATAAGGTTTTGAAAGAATGTTTCACTATGGAACCTTTCCCGTGAGAGTCTGAAATATTCAAAGGGGGTGTTTCCAGGTTTTGGCACATGTCCCAGTAATATTACCTGAAGGGTAACATTCTACTCTTGTCCCCTATTTCTGTTGCTACCTCTTTCTCTAGGATTTTAACTATGTTGTAACCCCTGAAAATGTGCTTTGTTGGTAAATTTGGAGACCTCAAAACATCCAGCGGTGTCTTTCTCCATCACTTGTTTTTCAAACGTACCTGTATCCATCTCTTTGCAGTTTGAAATAAGCTGTCTTACAAACAGAAAAATTTAAAATCTGTATCCTGCCATCAAGGTTTGGATATATAGTGCCCATTTCTGCACTAACCATATCCATCCCAGCTTCTTCCTTCCAAACGTTTCTAAATCTTTTCACATACTCTGTTACTGTCTCTTTTGTTCCTTGTTTACAAGCAACAGCAGTTGCTAACGATTTCCTACTCTTCCATATTCTCTCCATATCGGCTGTCACCTACTCTCA
>CATNWA010002930.1:0-7500 GCA_951230385.1 Staurois parvus
GAAAGGAAAAACTGGCTGCACTCTAGGGAAGGTTCAAACACTGGCAACTCTACCAGTTTTGAACGAACAAGCAAACACCAAGTTTTAATGGGTGAAACACATCAGCGAAGGTCTTAGGTAGGTACTTTGCTTGTTTTATCTGGAAACTATGAAGTTGAAAAGCATTGGAACCTGAAATAGTTAGCAAAGTTATATGTTGTATTCAACTCTCCTTTTTTTGTTTTATTTAGTTACCTCCAAGGAGGATCAACAATGAAAATTTGCTTTGGATTTATAGATTAGGTCACTTTCACGGAATCTTCTTGGAAGCAACGTTTGAACCATATTGGTCGGTATCTGAGCTCCCTGTCTGGAAAAAGAGGGACTTTTTTCACTTGGAGATGGAGGAAGAACAGGTCAACATCCTGTCTTTAGATGACTTGATGGTCTCGCCCTCAGAACTTGCCATCTAGAACATTGCCCGCTGCTGGTGGGAATTTCACATCTAGGACAATCCCTCCGTTGAAGGTCAGCAGACTACCACTTCTGACCCCAGATGAGCTGGGAAAGGTCAGCAGGGACATACCCAGCGATGACGCTCTCCTCCAGCTTCCAACAGGAATCCACTTGCGCCAAGGGATCGGTTGAGGAGAATACAAGATGGCATTAAATCAAACAGACCCAAAACTAGAGGATTACTACTTGAAAAAGCCTCTGACCCAACAACAGACTTTAGGAGCAGCTTCCCTTTGGTGGCCATTTAGATAATCCTGGAAATTGTATCTGTAGGACGTTATTTATATTTTGGAAGGATTGAGAAAAGAACCTCGTGCTTCGAATGCCCTGCACATGTATGATTCTGTATTAAATGAATGGAAAGAGCTCCCTTCTATGACCTATCCAAGGCTTCTTGGGCTACAGAAGCACGCTTTTACGCTTTTTGGTGGACACAGCGAGCTCTCAGACTCAGGTTGGGCAACAGTTGATGCCATTTTTCAAGCATGCCCGTGGCACTGCAAAGCTTTTCTAGCACAGTGCTGAAAGGAAGACTTTGCGATAGGTGGGATGACTGACAAGGAGAGAGCGTTTACACATTCAGGGATTTCCTATTTAGGACAGACACTTGTTGTGGGGTTTATTTACTAAAGCTGGATGTGTCCAAAATCAGACACCCTTCTGCATAGAAAAACCAATCAGCTTCCAGGTTTCATTGCCAAAGTTTCATTGAACAAGCTGAGTTAGAACCTGATTGGTTTCTATGCAGAAGTGAGTCTGATTTTGCACTCTCCAGTTTTAGTAAATAAACCCCTGCGAGTCAGTTCCCACAGCCCATGATCTGTTCAGGGGTTGGAGCCGCGACAATGGACAAGTTGCGAATTATAACTGTCTTGGAAATTCGCTTTCAATGATTTTTCCTTACCGTGAGTGCCCGCAGTTGGATGCGCAGCAATCCCCCATAAAGCTGTGCGAACTTTGCTACAACCGTATTGCACCCATCCCGCTGACCACAACTTAGCTCTACGATTCCTGCGCCTCCAACCGAGTGCAAAGGTTTAGCTCTTTTGAGATGTGGGGAAATGGAGCTCCAGGAATAAATCAGACGATTCTCCTAGCTTTAAACCTCCTTGGCGGTATTCCCGAGTGTAGCTCGGGGTAACATTTCAGTACCAAAAGCAGGTAACCCGAGCTACACTCGGACTTACCATGCGGCGCTGCTCCGGCATGTGTTCTTCACTTACCTTACCCTGCGCTCCCACGATGTGTCCCCTGCAGCATCCCCGCCCATCTCCTCCGGCCGATGCCGGCATCCGGCTTCTGTGTCCTGTCCCTGTGACGTCGGGACGTACGGGCGCCGCCGGGAAATTTAAAAATGGTTAAAAAATGTCTTTTTTTTTTTTTCATTTTACACAGTAAAAACATTGCTGTTTCAACCTATTTCACATACATTTTGTCCCGAGTGCTTTGTCCGGGCGCCCTGCCTGCATTTTGTCTGTTCTTTCTGCTGCCTGGAAACTGAGAAATGTCCATGGCGTCCAAAAAGTGTCCCTTTAGGTCAAAAGCGGTTTAGATCAGCTAGAGAACAGCGATAGTAAATCAGAACCACTTACAGAATTGAGTGATAATGATTCGTGGGGGAAATTCATCATCAGAAACTGAAAAAGATTTTGCGACTGAGCTCAGCGATGTGCGAACTTGGCGCTATATTTCACATTTCAGTGTTTTTGGTTTGATTATATTATTGAATTAAATTTTTTATTATTTTTATATTATTTTTATGATTATTTATTAAATTATAATTTATGATTTTTGTGTTTCAAATTTTATCATACCCGGGATGTTTACTAGACTCTTGTTCGGACAGATTTCAGTGAGTTTTTCCTAAAAATTACAGCCTACAATAAAAAAAATACATATTTCCATGCAAAAAAATGGTACCACGCTTTCAGCACCAAAAATCTGAAATAATCATACCGCCAGGGAGGTTAAAGTTGGAATCCACTCTGCCTGGGTCTAACCCGACTCCTGTTTTTATTATCTTACAAAACACACCCCCCGCACGGGGCCAAGTCAATCCCCCTCCCACAGAACAATGTAGAGGGAGTGTCCATACACGAGAATTTCCATCCTGCTCGGGAGTGCAAAGTTCTCTCTTAACCTATACTAAAAAACTGGTTTTCTGTCCTCCTCTGTAAGCTCGCTTCGGAGCGCGAGTTTCACATTATATACATGCTATCAGCTCCCAGCAGTATGCTCATTGTCTGTACAAGCATCCCTTAGATTAAATAGTGCCAGTCTGTATCGGGATGGGCCCGATACGATCTTTATTAGCCGTTTCAATACCGTGCAATTTTCCCCCCTTCCTGCCCAGGCCATTTTTCAGGTTTCAGCGCTCTCACACTTTGAATGACAATTGCGCGGTCATACGACACTGTACCCAAACTAAAATTTTATCATTTTCTTCACACAAGTAGAGCTTTCTTTTGGTGGTATTTAATCACTGCTGGGGTTTTTATTTTTTGCTAAATTAACAAAAAAAGACCAAAAATTTTGAAAAAAATAAAAATTTTTCTTTGTTTCTGTTATAAAAGTTTACAAATAAATAATTGTTCTTCATAAATTTAGGCCGAGATGTATTCTGCTACATGTCTTTGGTGAAAATAACCCAAATTAGGATGTATTATTTAGTCTGTAGGAAAGTTATAGAGTTCACAAACTATGGTATAGATCTGAATATTGATCAATCCTGAAGTACTGACGGCCAATCTAATATCTTGAGGTCCCAGAAATGTCAGAATAGTACAGATATCCCCCCAAATGTCAGGGACAGGACAGATATCCCCCCAAATGTCAGGACAGGACAGATATCCCCCCCAAATGTCAGGACAGGACAGATATCCCCCCAAATGTCAGGACAGGACAGATATCCCCCAAATGTCAGGACAGGACAGATATCCCCCAAATGACCCCTTTTTGCAGAGTAGACAGTCCGACGTACTTCATAAGAGGAATGGCGAGTTTTTTTGAAGTTGTATTTTTTTGTCATAATTTTTCGGAAAATGAAAAAAAATTATTTTCACTATGTTTTTTTTTTTTTACATACTGTCACCAGTGCAGTACAGCGTCATCATATAACTGGCATGGCGGTGAACAGGGACACTGACTGGTGACAGTATGAAAAAATATATATTTTATTAATTTTTTTATTATATTTTAATTTTTTATTAATTTTTTACATTTTTTAAAGATTTTTTTCATATTTTACTTTAACCAAAGTAGTGCAATGTTACCATAGTAACATTGTACTACTTTGGGGAAGTGATCAGTATTTTTTTTTTTTTTTTTTTTTTTACACAATTTGCTTATAGCAAAGAATTACTTTGCTATAAGCAAGCATTTACCTGAATGAAATCGATTCAGTTTTTTTTTTTTGTGCTTAGCTGTGATTTGGTCACAGCTAATCACATGACATGTGCATGTGATTAGCTGTGACCATTCACAGCTAGGCACTAGTATACAATGGATGGCATCATGAATGAAGCCATCCATTGTATACAACTGTCATGTGACCTGCTGTGATTGGTCACAGCAGGTCACATGGTACCAGCAACGGGAGCCGGTACTCGGATCTGTCATCGGCCGTGTCCGAGGTGCACGGCCGGTGACAGATCACACTGCTGCGCCGCTCTGCATTAGCGCAAACGGCGCATGTGCGGGAGCACGCCAAATGGCGTGCACCCGGAATGCAGGGACACAATTGAAGCCGCCAAACGGCCATTGGCCGGGCGGCTAATGGTTTAAAACACATCCATCCAGATACGGTTCAGGTCGGTAGCGGCTTGTAGAGATGTACATGAGCCTACACGCGGAGTTCGCACTGCCTGGCGCCTGGCCATACGAAGTCCATGTGGTACTATGCTGCTGATATGCGAATACAGGCCCGCGGCATTCGCATCGAATGCCGTGGTGGTATACACGCCGGTCTATAAGCGCAGATCTGCCATCACATCCATTACCGAGCTGAGTACTGTAATACATACATTGCACATGCGCATGGCCCAATTGCAGCCTCCAGAGCTTTAATTAACCCCTTGACGCCGACGTAACACAAATATGCGGCCTCACGGACCTGGGCTTTTTTCCGTAGGGCCGCATATTTGCGTACCTGTCTTTGTGTTGGGAGCGCGCCCCTCAGCGTGCTCCCAGCACCGAGACCGCGGTGTCACTGAGAGCACCGGGTCCCGTTCTAACGATCGGGACCCGGGACTCCCGGTCCCGGGTCACATGATCGCTGTGATAGCCTCTGATTGGCTATCACAGTGATCAGTCACTGTGCAGCCCGGCCCCCTTGTTTTTTTTTTTCTCTCTCTCTCTATGAATGAGAGAAGAGAGATACATTGTATCTCTCGAACTCCTGTCAGAGAGAAGAAAAAAAAAAGTTTGTAAAAAAAAAAAAAAAAAAAAGATAAATAAATAAATATTAAAAAAATAAAATAAAAAATAAAAAAAAATACCTAGATCAAGGTTTGATCTAGTTCAGTGCCAGGGTTAGTGTTTAGGTCAGGGTCAAGGTCAAAGGTCAGGGTCAAAGGTCAAGGTCAGGATTTAAAAAAAATTGGTATCAGTGTCAGTTAGTGTTAATGTCAGTGTCAGTGTGTTTTAGGTAAAAAAAAGACAAAAACAAAATGCGCACTATGGTTTCTGGGCTGTACTACGGGTACAAACAACAAATAACATACACATATATGGTATCGCTGCGATCGCCAAGAGCTGGAGAATTTATTTTGGGTTGCTGTTTGGTGGTAGGTTATGGTCATAACAAGAAACACATAGCTAAATTTAAAAAAAAAAGGATTTTTTTTACTATTTTTTGGCCAGTTTTCCTTTGATAATAAAAAAAAATCAGGAGATATCCATTACCATTTACCACCAAATGAAGGCCCAATTTGTCCTGAAAAAATCAAGGTATAATCCACCTGGATGTGCAAAGTAGTTGTGATGATATGTACGGTTTTGCTATCACATGTCAACGGTGCAGAATTGTGCTTAGGCATTTAGATTTGTTTTACCCTTAGGCGTGAAGGGGTTAAGCCACACGAGAGACGTATGAAGAACACTCATATATGACACATTTAAAGGATAACCTGTAATAGAAAATTTCCATGACATAACCAGATGCAACCAGTGTGATATACACACTATAGGATACAAATCTACCGTACGACGAACACAAGTCAAATTTTCCGTTCGATGAAGAGCCAATAATGATTTCTAGCAGCTTCATTATGGATCATCTTGGGTGAATCAGTCACGGTACAATTGCACCTTTCTCAGGGCTCATGTACCCGGGCGTTTGAAAAACTCTTCTGAACAATGGAAACTGACTGCTGGAAAACGTAGGTTAAACCTCTTGGCGCCGGCTGCACATAAATGTGCGGCCTCCCGGCATCTGGGCCTAGAGGCCGCACATTTGCGTGTAATTAAGAAAAACATACGTGCCGAGAGCGCGCGCCCCCAGCACACATGTTTTCGGTACCCGCTCTCTTTTGCTCAGAACCTTTCCGGATCACTGACCACCGCGACGGCGAATCATGGCAGTCAGGAGCCTAAATCCCTGCCCCGCCTCCTGAAACCCTTTAAAAGGCCGGGAGGCTCTGGCACCATGGGGTTTAAAAAAACATCAGTTTAGCCACATTTGCATACTGCGTTTAGAAGCATTTTTAACCACTTGCCGCCCAGCCACCGCATATAAACGGCAGCAGGGCGGCACTCGTAGGCAAAAGCACGTTTTAAAACAGCTGCCTTCAAAACAGGTAGGGGGCGCGCGAGAGGCGCGCCCGCCCTACCTGTCCCCGCGGTGTCAGCCGTCGGGTCACGGCCGGTTTTTACGGCCGTTTTCCCGCGATTGAGGGTGATCGCTGACACAGAGCAGGGCTGTATTGTTTACACACAGCCCTGTTCTGTGTCAGTTCTCTGACAGCTTGTGAGAAGCTGCAGTTTCTCTCCCTCCCCCCGTCCAGTACACACCCCCCGCCCCCTAGTAAAAACACTCCCCTTACACAGCAAATTCTAAAAAATGTTACCCCCCTTCCTCCCCCAGTGACATTAGTACAGTTTCAGTGTTTTTTTTTTTCACTAATCACTGTATTGGTGTCACTGGGGATGTCAGTGACCCCCAAGTCAGTCCCCCCCCCCCGTGTCAAAATGTCCCACCGCAGTCCTGCCATAAGTCGCTGGTCGCCACCCATAATTCGCTGATCGGCACCATTATTAGTATAAATAAAAATCCCAGTATCTTTCCCGCCATTTGTAAAACGCTATAACTTTTACGTAAACCAATTTACACGTATTGGGGTTTTTTTTTTTTTTTTTTTTTTTTAGCAAAGACATGTCGCAGAATGCATTTTGGCAGAAATTTATGACTAAACTTGATTTTTGCATTTTTTTTTCTGGACATGTTTTATAGCAAAAAGTCCAAAATATTTTTTTTTCTCCTCAAAATTGTCAGCTTTTTTTTTTTTTTAAGCGCAAAAAAATAAAAACCCGCACGGGCGATCAAATACCACCGAAAGAAAGCTCAATTTGTGGGGAAAAAAAAAAGGATGTAAATTTAATTTATGTACCGTACTGCATGACCGCGCAATTGTCCATTATACTAGCGCAGTATAGCAGAAAAAAATGGCGTAAATTGCAGTATCTATCCCATAGTTTGCAGACGCCATACCTTCCACACAAAGCAATCAATATACATTTATTGGGATTTTTTTTACCAAAAACATGGAGCAGAATACATTTTGGCCTAAATTTATAACCAACTTTGAGTTTACTATATATTTTTTATAGCTGAAATTAAAAAAATATTGTTTTTCTTCAAAATTTTTTTGCTTTTTTTGTTTATAGCGTGAAAAATAAGCGCACAGGTGATCAAATTACACCGAAAGAAAGCTCTATTTGTGTGAAAAAAAAGGACGTAAATTTCGTTTGGGTGCAGCGTTGCATGACCGCAGCAATTATCAGTTGAAT
>CATNWA010002930.1:12500-15000 GCA_951230385.1 Staurois parvus
AGATTCCAAAAAGCCCCCTGCTCTCAGACTCCCACAACCACCAGCCAGGGTTGTGGGGAAGCGGTCCTCTGGGGGGACGAGGTGCTTTGCAGAGGGGGGGGGGGCAACCTGCCCCAAAGCACCGCTCCATGTTGAGGGCATTTGGCCTGGTATGGTTCGTGGGGCCCACTCGCTCGTCCTTGTCCCCCCCCCCCCCCTTTCCTGCTGGGCTGCATGCTCTGATAAGGGTCTGGTATAGATTTTGAGGGGGGGCCCACACCATTTTTTTTCTCCTGGCGTGGGGCTTCCCCTCTAAATGCATACCAGATCCAAGGGGTTGGTATGAATAAGAGGGGGGACCCCATGCCATTGTTTTATTTATCATGGTGCCGGTTTTCTCCAGGGGGGGGCTCACTCGTCTACCCCCAACCCCCCCGACCTGCCCGGCTGCGTGCTCTGATAAGGGTCTGGTATGGATTTTGAGGGGGACCCCACACCATTTTTTTTCTTGGTGTGGGGCTTCGCCACTAAATCCATATCAGACCCCAAGGGCTTGTTATGGAGGGGAGGGGGATCCCACGTTTTATTATGGTGCCGGTTCCTCGGGGGGGGGGGGGGGGGAAGGGCGCTCGCTCATCTACACCCCCCCTCCCTCCTGACCTGCCCGGCTGCATGCTCTGGTATGGATATTGAGGGGGACTCCACACCATTTTTTTTTCCTTGGTGTGGGGCTTCCCCTCTAAATCCATACCAGACCCCAAGGGCTTGTTATGGATGGGGGAGCCCCACGCCGTTGTTTTTATTTATTATGGTGCCGGTTTTCTGGGGGGGGGGGGGGGGGACTCACTCATCTACCCCACCCCCCTCCTGACCTGCATGCTCTGATAAGGGTCTGGTATGGCTTTTGGGGGGGGGGAACCCCACACCATTATTTTTTTTTTGCCATGGGGCTTCCCCTCTAAATCCATACCAGACCCCAAGGGCTTTGTATGGATGGGAGGGGGGACCCCCACACCATTTTTTTTTTGCCGTGGGGCTTCCCCTCTAAATCCATACCAGACCCCAAGGGCTTTGTATGAATGGGAGGGGGGACCCCCACACCATTTTTTTTTTTCTTGGCATGGGGATTCCCCTCTAAATCCATACCAGATCCAAGGTTGGTTGGTGTGGATGGGAGGGGGGGGGACCCCACGCCATTTTCTCAAATTATTTTTTTTTAATTGCCGGCCATTCTTGTACATTCAGCTGTCAGTGGGGAACCGACAACTGAAACATCAACACATGGTTGTCACTACTGAAATACCGCGTGACTGGTTCAAGTAACTCATGCCGTATTTTAGCGCCGTTTACCGTCTTTCCGACCTCCGGAACGGATTAATTGGTTTTCAGTGCATTTCTATGGGAAACCGCGTTTTCAGTTTTACAAATTTTTCGCTATACGAAAAGTTCCCGTATATATATATTGGTCTGGCCAGCAGAACTGACACAAATAAAGATATGAAGGAAAAAAAAAAAAAAAGGCAGTCATCCCAGTATGGAGGCCCCAAAAACACGGCGGAGTATCTCCGCCATAGGCTGTAGCGGTGTACGGGTCTCACCAGTGCTCTATGACGACCCTGTCCCCGGCCCGGCTCCCCTCCCCCTTCTTCTTCTTCTTATCTCCCTCCTCCGCGTCTCTCTTCCTCTTCTTCCCGCGAGTCGCCATCTCCGCACACCTCTGCCCACCACCGTGCGGCCCCGTCAATTTTCCCGCGTTAAGGCGCTACGTAAACCCCTTGGCTACGTGACGTGACCACAGAGAGGAAAGGGGAGAGCTCGCCCGCTGGTGTTATAAGAAGGGGCGCGCGCTCTATCTGGTGGTGGGAGGGAGGTACTGCAGCGTGCGCTCATTTCGGCATCATGACCACCGACAACCCTCAAGAGCCTGCATTCAGCTAATCAGCACACAACACAGAGATCTAGTTTTCTAGATTCATCTAATTCCTTTATATATACATTTTTATCAGCTGGAAAATTATTATATATGATATTCAGTTGCTTTATAAGACTGGCGGGAGCCTTCTGTGTCGTATGCAAGCTCTGCCCCTCACTGATTGGTTGACTATGTTTTCTAGCTATATATATATTTACCCTATATACTAAATATATATATATTTTTTTATATAGCAAAAAAAAAAAAAAATATATATATATATATATATATATTCTCTATAGATATTATAATATTTTGTGTTATTTCCCAAGTAAATACCAGTGATCTTATTTTCTAGATTAATTGTATATGATAGCTTCTCAGCAAGCCTGACAGAAGCCTTTTGCACCGTCCCTCTCTGATTGGTTGCTATAAGATTGTTGGCGCTATATTATTATTATACAGGATTTATGGCGCCAACAGTTTTGCTCAGCGCTGTACAATATAACGGAGACAATACAGCAACAATACAGTTCAATACAAGAGGGATAGGAGGGCCTGATCCTGGGAGCTTACAATCTAGGAATATATTGGATTCAGGTGTTCCAA
>CATNWA010002930.1:20000-21812 GCA_951230385.1 Staurois parvus
ATAATGTCTGACACAGATCAGCCCCTGCTGGAGCCCTCTCACCTTATGACTTTCTACAAAGTTACAATGTACTGTCTGATCACTGGGGGAGGGGAGACTGAGGAAATGCCTCCTCCTCTTTCTACAAAAGTTACAATGTACAGTCTGATCACTGGGGGAGGGGAGACTGAGGAAATGCCTCCTCCTCTTTTCTACAAAGTTACAATGTACAGTCTGATCACTGGGGGGAGGGGAGACTGTGGAATTGCTTCCTCCTCTTTCTACAAAGTTACAATGTACAGTCTGATCACTGGGGGGAGGGGAGACTGAGGAAATGCCTCCTCCTCTTTCTACAAAGTTACAATGTATGGTCTGATCATTGGGGGGAGAGGAGACTGAGGAAACGCTTCCAAATCAAACTGGGTGTCTTGTTCCCAGGTATTAGTAGACCTGTGTTAGTGGTCTTCCTCCACATCCCTCAAGTACTGGCTGTTCCGTTTCGGTACTCTGACCCAATGCCTCTAATGGTGGACTCTTTGCTGTCCTGCTGATATTCTCCATTGCACACAAGAAGGCCTATTTGGTCTTAGAGCTTTTACTGATTTCCACTTCATAATATATAGTAGGAGATAAGTAACAGTCAATTGTTACAAAATCCGGTTCCACGGGTTGGTGCATTTCCAAAGTTACGAGGGTCCCACCAGATTCCCAAGGTCCATGAGATAGGTGGGGCTAAGTCACCGGGTGCACGATACCAAGGAAACATTTACTTTACCACCAGGCAGGCAGACCTTCCCCCATCAAACCACCGATCACTCTCAACCCAACTTCTTCCACCCACCGCAGGTTCTGGCTGTTTTGTGTTGGTGGTCTGACCCAACGCTTTTAGGATTGGACGCTTTGCTGTCCCGCCTATATTCCCCATTACACCCAATAAGAAGGCCTGTCTTGGCTCAGAGCTTTTACTGTCTTCAACTTCATAACATACGACATAAATAACAGCCAATTGTTTCAAAGCATGGACCCGAAGATGCAAAGGTTTGGTGGATTTCCAAAATTTTGGAAAGTTTCTAAATGTTTTTAATTACATAACGTCAGTGCTGCCGGACGGGTGATGTGGTACCCATTGAACTGATAGAAGCTTGTCTGTGATTGTCTATCATCTCTTCCTCTGCCTTCCGTGGGAAAAGCCCATGTGCATCACATGACCATTACATGATTCATGGTGTCCAGTGGAACCCTCATGCATCTAGCCCCACTGAGGTCAAAGTGAGGCTTCCT
Source organism: Staurois parvus (assembly GCA_951230385.1). NCBI lineage: Eukaryota > Metazoa > Chordata > Amphibia > Anura > Ranidae > Staurois > Staurois parvus. The sequence continues at coordinate 21,261 of CATNWA010002930.1, forward strand.
TTATGTATATTTTTATGCGACTCTCGGGAATGGCCTTGGTCTATCGGAACCTAAGTTGAGTGGAGAACCAGAAAGATGGCTATTTGAGTCACCAGACTGCCATCTTTGGTAAATACATGTGGACTTCTCTTGTGGGCCTTAATGCCATTACTGGCTAAACAACCTGGTGCTAGAGGGCACCACATGCAGCTTTCTGCTCAGAGTGTTTTAGGGGCCAGATAGCATTACTTCAATGTTTAAACCTAATTTCCATGGGGCAGTTGGCTAGTTGGCATGACCCATCCAGTGATGATCCTGGATATCTACGTCCTGCTGGTTCTGCTAGAGCAGGGGTGTCAAACTGGCGGTCCTCCAGCTGTTGCAAAACTACAAGTCCTGACATGCCTCTGCCTTTGGGAGTCATGCTCATGATGACGCAAAGCCTCTTGGTTGGGTTGAGGACAGGAAAGGAAACCACGGGATAGCCTAGTTTAGGATGCAGGTCAACCTAACCAACATAATGCAACTTTTAGAGTGGAACTAAACTTTTTTGGTTTTCTCTGTGCCCAATTA
>CATNWA010002931.1:0-19622 GCA_951230385.1 Staurois parvus
ACCCCACCTCATTCTGATATTACATCTCATATTCTTCCTCCATTCCCACACGTGTCTCTTTCTTTTCTTTTCTTTCTCTCTTTTGCAACCCTTTTCCTCATATTCTAACTAGCTATATTTTTCATAAGGTACAGAACACTATAGATGTACAAGTGTAACAATCTACAAAACTAACCCACGCTTTTCGGATATGGAAACATAAGACATATATGCCTTGAGATGATACTTTTGTCTTGCACTTCATAGTCTTGTTACTTGAGCTCTCCCTACATAGAGACTAATATATATACCATATTTATCTAAAATTATATACTGTTATTAATACTGCTATGGTTATATTTTTTGTATCTGCCTTACTGTGGGACTTAGTTTCATGTTGATCTACAATTTAATCTAATGTCCTATTCCCGTCTGCGATATGGGAGAACGTGTATGAGGATGTGCACGGACTGCGATCCGTATCTGTCTATGATCTGTTTTGTCTTTCTTACTTCAATAAAACTTTTTTGGAAAAAAAAAAAAAAAAAAAAAACCCTGCATTTTTGTTCATTTCTGTTATACAATTTTGCAAATAAGTAATTTTTCTTCATAAATTTGGGCCACAATGTATACTTCTACATTGCTTTGGTAAAAATAATCCCAGTCGGTGTATATTATGTGGTCTGTGTGGAAGGTATAGAGTCTACAAGCTATGGAACAATCACTGATCACACCTGATGTACTTTTGTCTTGAGACACTAACAAGCCAGGACAGTACAAATACCCCCAAATGACCCCTTTTTGGAAAGTAGACACCCCAAGGGATGTAAAAAGAAGCATGGTGAGTATTTTGCAGATCTCATTTGTTGCCACAAGTTTTTGGAATATGAAGAAAGAAAACAAAAACATATTTTTTCTTTTCTTTTTTTTTATATTTCAAAACCTTGTGAGAAAAAATGTTGTTTAGGTGCAGCATTGCACGACCGCGCAATTATCAGTTAATAGGTCAGGAAGGGGGGTAAATCCTCAGGAGGGCAAGTGGTTAAAGCAAAAGTTAAAAAAAAAAAAAAAATGTTAACTGCCTCCCGCCCCCCATATAAGGCAATGATGGGCGCAAGGCAGTTCTCTCGTTCTGGGGGGACATCATATGACGTCCTCTCCCACTCTAAATTGCGCGTGTATGCCCCTGGGACACAGCAGATCAACCGATCAACGGAAAGAGCCAATGACATTGGCTCTGTCATGTGATCAGCTGTGTCCAATCACAGCGATTGCATGTAAATAAGGAAATGCCAGTTATCAGCATTTCTCTCCTCACGAGCTGTCACACTGACAGCTTTTGAGGAGAGGAGAGCCAATAATCGGCATTCCTCAGAGGGGACATCTACACTGATGATCAGTGTAGCCCCATCAGTGCCACCTGTCAGTGTTCATCAATGTCACCTGTTATTGCCCATCAATGCCACATATCAGTGCCCATCTGAGCTGCCTTTCAGTGCCAAATTTCAGTGCCAGTCAGTGCCACCTATCAGTGCCAGTCAGTGCCACCTATCAGTGGTGCCAGTCAGTGCCACCTAACAGTGCCATTCAGTGTCCCGCCTGTCAATGCCAGTCAGTGCTGACTATCAGTGCTGCCTATCAGTACCATATATGAGTACTGCCTTTCAGTGCCCATCAGTGATGTCTGTGAATGCCAACCAGTGATTCATGTCAATACCCATCAGTGCCACCTACCAATGCCTCCTCATTAGTCCATCAGTGCAGCCTCATTAGCGCACATCAGTGAAGGCAAAAAATTACTTTTACAAAATGTTATAACAGAAAACTAAGAAAAAAAAACTTATTTATTCCTAAATTTTCAGTTGTTTTTGGTTTGTTTATCAAAAAAAAAAAAACCAGTGATGATTAAATACCACCAAAAGAAAGCTCTATCTATCTAAAAAAAAAATGATAACAATTTCATATGGATACAGGGTTGCATGACCGCGCAACTGTCATTCAAAGTGCAACAGCACTGAAAGCTGAAAATTGGCCTGGGCAGGAAGGGGGTGAAAGTGCCCCGTAGGCGAGGGGTTAAACTTGCTTTTAGAGGTTTGGTGTCTTCTTGACCTCAGATCTCGTCTTCATGAGGACCTGTCATGCATAGCTCTATTACAAGGGATGTTTACATTTCTTGTAATAGGAATAAAAGTGATGAAAAAAAATATTAAAGGGCCAGTGTACAAAAAAAAAATGAAAGCGCCCCCATCCCACCCATCCTATCGTGCTCATGTGCAGAAGTGAATAGTGAAACCCATACGTCAATTGCGTGCGCATATGTAAATGGTGTTTGCAGCGCACATGTGAGGAATCGCCGCGATCGTTAGAATGAGAGCAATAAAATCCAGCGCTAGACCTCCTCTAACTCTAAAACTGGTAATCGTAGTTTATCGCCTTTCCACAATTGCAAAGCGTGACATGTTAGGTATCTATTTTCTCGCCGTAACATCCTCTTTTATATTTTACAAAAAAATTGGGGTGTATATTGTGTTATGTTTTTTTTCTAATTCACTAAAGTGTATTTTTTTAAAATGGCGTTTTGAAAAATTGCAACGGCCGCCATTTTGTTCTCTAGGGTGTTTGATGAAAAATATATAATATTTGGGGATTATAAGTAATTTTCTAGCAAAAAAAACATCCTGGAAAATGTTTGGTCTTCAAGCAGGTGTTATTCATTCCGGGTGTTATTCGTTACTTTTTTGTGTGAATGATGAAACATCTGCAAAGCAGCTTTTTCTTTAACAGCTTCCTGCCTGGCCACTGCACATTAACAGACAGGTGGGATCTACATTGTTCTGCGTGGATGTTCCTGAACTTCCCTCAGAACGTGGCCTGGCACGTGGCCTCATGGCCGCGCAGCTGCATGCTCTTGGTGTGCCTGTGTCCCTCTGTCACAGTACCAGTGATCCACATCTGTCACACAGTACCAGTGGTCATCCACATCTGTACCAGTGATCAACATCTGTCACGGCTTACCAATGTCAAATCCACTTCTATCACAGTGTACCAGTGGTCATCCACTTCTGTACCAGTGATAAACTTGTGCCACTACCTACCAGTGTCAATTCTACATCTGTCACACAGTACTAGTGTAAAATCCACATCAGTACCAGTGAATAACATCTGTCACAGAGTACCAGTCTCAAATCCATATCTGTACCAGTGAACATCAAAATGTCTAAAAACTTATACACCACCGAGGAGGCTTTCCAGATACGGAGTATGATGGACAAGAGTAGCGGGGAACTCTCTCTGTCAGACTCAGATTCTGAGTATGAGCCAGTTGAAAGCAGTGGGTCAGCAACAGATTATGAGGAGGAGAGAGTCCAAACAAAGAGGTTGAGGAGATCTGAGAAGGAGTAGGCATCCACCAGTAGCGCAGTGGCGAGTACAAGCAGCGCAGAACTCCCAGAAAATAGACCAGGCATCCACCAGTAGCCCCAGGCACTAGTAGAAGGGTTTTCCGTCCACAACGAGGTAGGGCCCATACCAGCCTCCCAGATGTACTTTTATATCCTACGTGGCTGCCGGCTAATTCAGCAGAACCTGCAATTCCCCCTTTTACAGCACAGCCCGGCCCTCAAGCACACAAGCAGAAAATGATACCCCAATTTGTTTTTTTAATTTATTTTTTACTAATGATCTGCTAAATTACATTGCGGAGCAGTGTAACCTGTATGCCAACCAATATATAGCCAGCAATCCCAATTCATCATATGCCTGCCCATTTATGTGGAAACCCCTCACCATGGAGGAATTTAAAATTTTTCTTGTGATTATTTTGAACATGGGACTGACAAAAAAAAGTCCATGTCTACTGGTCTACCCAACCTATACATCATATTCCAGTCTATTCATCTTGTATGTCCAGAACACGCTATGAGATGACAATGCCCTCCTCCAAATCATCCTGATTATGATAAGCTAGCCAAAATTCGTCCACTAATCAACTTTTTTTGCTGTACCTTCAAGGAAATGTTTACCCCTGACAAAAATATTTGTGTGGATGAACCCCTACTCCACTTTACTGGAAGACTTGGTATTAAACAGTACAGCTCCAGTGAGCGGGCCAAATATGTAGTAAAATTCTAAAAAGGCATGTGACAGGGCCACGGGATATACCTACAGCTTCAAGATTTATGAGGGAAAGGACAGCCAGCCAGACCCCCCCCTGGATGCCCTACCTATATGGGGACAAGTGGCAAAATTGTTTGGCAGCTTATAGAACCGCTGTTCAATAAGGGTTACCATTTGTATGTAGATAATTTCTACACAAGTCTCCCATTATTCCACCATCTCTATTTGAAGAAAACTGTGGCCTGGACTGGTCACTAAAATAATAAAATGGGATGAAACAGCCAGTTTGCAGAGTTAAGTGATCCTAGCCCTATAGTGGAAAGATAAAAGAGATGTCTATATCCTTTCCTCAATTCACGATGACACCTTGGTGGAACTTCAAACAAGACAAGGTCCCAATGTCCAGAAACCAAGATGCATACATGACTATAACCAGTTCATGGGGTGAGGGGGAGGATATGAATGACCAGATGTTACAGCCATACTTAGCCACCAGGAGATGAATCTATTGGTATAAAAAGGTTGCCATCTACTTGTTTCAGTTAGCCCCGTACAATTCTTATATCATCTTTTGTAAGTGCACACAAAGATCCCTAACCTACCTGAAGTATCAAGAGGATATTGTTACAGATCTTCTCTATCCACCTGGCCATACCCCTGAACAAATTCACTCTGATTCATTGACCAGACTCCATGAGAGGCATTTTCCCGATATCCTCCCTCTTTCCCAAACAGGCCGCAAACCCCTCAAGAAATGTTGTTTATGTTCCAGTAACCAAATTCACCGTGACACCCGATACTGCTGTCCCTAATGTCCTTCCCAGCCAGGACTCTGTATTGGAGAGTGCTTCCCGATCTATCACACCTCGCTACATTATTAGTCAAAATATTTACTATTGTCCACTATCACCTATTTCCCTGTATGACTTGGACTGTTTATCAACAATGTCTCTGCTCGCCTCCTGAACTGACCTTGGACTGTTTATTGATGATGCCTCTGCCGGCCACTTGAACTATCAACCACATTTCTGCCTTCCAAGTGAATTGACCTTGGCCTGTTAATCAACCGTGCTTTTTGCCTGCCTCCTGAATTGATCTTATGCCCTGCCACTGTATTAGTTGGATTCAAGATAACACATGTATGTGAGGGGCTCCAGAGTAGATTTTCCGAGTGGAGAAAACAACGTTTTTGGTTTTTCTCCGGGTTTTGTAATTACTGCAGAAAGGTTGGTTAGTCCAGAGGTTTTGAAGCGGTTGGGTGGGATGAAACCTCTACCCTGTGCCCAGGTCTTACCTGACCAAGGCCCTAAGCCTGATAATTCTGCCTTCTGCTGACTTACTGCCATCATGCTTCTGCCTGCCGCATGAACTGACCACACCTCTGCCTGCTACCTGTACTATGGAAAGTGTTCCTACCTACTACCAGGACTGATATTTTGGCTGTGCTGACCTTGTCTCTGTCTGGACAACGCATTTGGCTGTTCCTGACCACATGTCTTCCTGGGCCAATGCTTTGGCTGTGCTGGCAATATCTCTGCCTGTAGTGACTATGGACAATATCCCTTCCTGCTGCCTGGGCTGTTCCTTTCGCTGTCGCTGACCACGTCCCTGCTTGCTGCCTGGACCAATGCTGTCTTCTGTGGACAATTGCACTACTAAAACCACAGGTCATTTTTTTATTTACCCTTTGCTCAGCAGAATGTATTTTTGGGGAGTAATTCTTGGTATGTACATGCTGTGAGTTAGAAGTCTGAAGGTGCTGCTTGGATGTTGGGCCTCTGTATGTGGCCAGGCTGTGGACAAGTCTTACACATGTGGTATCCCTTATACTCAGGAGGAGAAGCAGAATGTGTTTTGGGGTGAAGCTGCAAGTATGTCGTGTGAGAGGAATAACCTGTTAATATAACAATTGTGTGAAAAAAAAACAAATAATATTTACTTTCTTTCATTTTCATTTTCTAAAGAATTGTGGAAAAAACTCTCCATGCATCTTACTAAATACCTTGGAATGTCTACTTTCCAAAAAGGGGTCATGTGGGGGGTGTTTATACTGTCCTGGCTTGTTAGTGTCTCAAGACAAAAGTACATCAGGTGTGATCAGTTATCAGTGATTGGTTCCATAGCTTGTAGACTCTGTACTTTCCACACAGACCACATAATACACACAGATTGGGATTATTTTTACCAAAGCAATGTAGCTGTATACATTGTGGCCCAAATTTATGAAGAAAAATTACTTGTTTGCAAAATTGTATAACAGAAATGAACAAAAATGCAGGTTTTTATTAAAATGTTTCAGTATTTTTTTAATTTATAGAGCAAAAAATAAAAAACCCAGTGCTAATTAAATACCATGAAAAGGAACCTCTATTTGTGTGAAAAAAGGAACAAAAATGTAATTTGGGTACAGTGTTTAATGACTGAGTAATTATCATTCAAAAGTGTGAGCGCTGAAAGCTGAAATTGGTCTGGGCAGGAAGGGGGTGACAGTACCCGGTTACTGAGGGGGGTAATATAGACCAACCCCTAATAGTGATCCAGGATTGCTGGAACCCGCCGCATTGCGAGATTTGTAGTTATTATTATACAGGATTTATATAGCGCCAACAGTTTGCTCAGCACTTTACAATATAAAGGGAGACAAAACAGTAACAATACAGTTCAATACAAGAGGGATAGGAGGGCCTGATCCTGGGAGCTTACAATCTCAGAGGGAGGGACTGGTGATACAAAAAGGTAGTAACTGTGGGGGATGGACTGGTTGAAAGGGTAGAAGATTCCAGTATTAGCTGAAGGCAGGATAGGCTTCCCTGAAGAGATCGGTTTTCAGAGATCGCCTAAAAGTGAGCAGAGTAGGCGATAGTCTGATAGATTGGGGTAGAGAGTTCCAGAGGTTAAGAAGCTCTGGAGAAGTCCTGGAGCTGAGCATGGAAGGAGGAGACAAGGGTGCCAGAGAGCAGGAGGTCAGAGAAGGGGTTAGATCCTCTGCTGAGTATTCTTGCTGGCTATGTCCCCACTGAGGAGATCCATCCTCCCTCTTTGTCCTGGTGACCATTGACAATGAGATAGAAAGGCAAAGAAAAATCTAAAAATTAATGATCCTACCAGGTACCACTCAAAACTGAACACCAAAAAACTCACATAAAAGGTATGAAGGTCGTGCGAGGAGCGGAGCGGGAGAGGACACTTTGGGTGATATTTGAAGACAAGATTTGGTGATGTAATTTGGGGCGGAGTTATAAATGGCTTTATATGTTATTGTTAATGTTTTATATTTTATTTTTTGGGCAACCAGTGGAGGGATTGGCAGAGAGGGGTAGCAGACACTGAATAGAGGCCAGTGGAGGGATTGGCAGAAAGGGGTAGCAGACACTGAATAGAGGCCAGTGGAGGGATTGGCAGAGAGGGGGTAGCAGACACTGAATAGAGGCCAGTGGAGGGATTGGCAGAGAGGGGTAGCAGACACTGAATAGAGGCCAGTGGAGGGATTGGCAGAGAGGGGTAGCAGACACTGAATGGAGGTCAGTGGAGGGATTGGCAGAGAGGGGTGGGGGGACACTGAGTGGATGGATTTAGTGTAATGTACAATCATTTCTCTTCTTGCTGTTATCTAATGATTATTGTTTTGTATCTTTCATTATATAGAGGTATCTTCCAGGATATCACACAGTTGGGATCTTTTCAAGGTCATCAGAGAGTGACTATAAATGGCTTATCAACCGACTAAAATGGGAGCATATCAATAAAATCTTCCATATCAAAATGATAACCGTCCTTCCTCACTACATCTCCAACAATGGATGGCAGCAGTTCAGGGAGGCCGTCTCTCGGTGCACATTCGGTATTTTGTATCACACCAAGAAAAGAGGACGGATCAACATTGTGGACGTCACCGGCTCTGTATATGATGAGGAGCTGAAATATCTGTGTGAGCGCCTAGGTAAGAGGTCATCATATATGTGGCTGATTCATAACACAGACGGCTACATGGGCTGATGTTCCATCATGTATGATTCGGGTAGTAGGGTTCATCACTGCCCATCCCCCACACACAATCATGGCCAAACATCTTGCCCCCCCGGCATTTGTCAGATAACGCCCCACTTCACCCAGAAAATTGCTGCAATGACAAATGTTCCGGCATTCTGGTGTCATTTCTTGTGTTTGTATTGTATGACACCAAAAAGTGGAGAAACAACAAGCCAAATCTGACACCTTCCACGCAAAACTACAAAAATGGACCCCAAACATCCTACTACCCCAACTACTACACCTCCTACTACCTCCTACTACTACTACCTACTACAACACCTCCTACTACCCCAACTACTACACCTACTACTACCTCCTACTACCTCCCTACTACAACTACTACACCTCCTACTACCCCAACTACTACACCTTCCTACTACACCTCCTACTACCCACTACTACACCTCCTACTACCCCAACTACTACTTCCTACTACTACTCCTACCTACTACTATTCCTACTACACCTCCTACTACCCCAACTACTACTACTCCTACTACCTCCTACTACACCTCCTACTACCCCAACTACTACTATTCCTACTACACCCTCCTACTATCTCTGCTGCCGCACTCATCCCATGTAAATATTCTTCCATGGATGTATGTATTGGATGTAACGTGATGTTTTTATACACAGGGAAGAGAAGGTGATTGTGGTTGTTGATGATCTGGAGGACACCAGTAGTAAGGAGAAGGCCCGGATCCTGGAGGCACAGCCCAGTATTGGAACGTTTGGCCAAGGATCTCTTTCTATTTCAAAGTGAAAAAAAAAAAAAAAACAAAACAGAACAAAGCCTATTGTAAAGTAACACAGAGGACATAACACACAGCACACACATACACTGTTGTTGGAAATGTATTTGTCCATTCATTAGGAAAGATGGAATATTACCTCAATACTGTACTAATTAGTGATGGTCTGAACACCCCCCTGTTCCGTTCACGGTTGAACATCCGAACCTACAAAATGTTTGACTGCGAACTTTGAACACGAACCGAACACCCGAGTGGTATCTTCCTGCATCTGAGTATGTGGTGAGATCCCGCTCAGCTCCTACAATCCGGCATGAGGTCTATGATGAAGTCTATGGTATTTTAGTAGTGAGACATTCATTCATGTTCCAGCTGTCGGTGGGGTTCCCCGCTGACAGCTGAATGTAAAAAAATTGTTGGCATTGTCTGAAAAAAAAAAAATGAAAAAAAAAAAAAACAGCATGGGGTCCCCCCTCCCATCCATACCAAGCCCTTCTGGCCTGGTATGGATTTTGAGGGGAACCCCCATGCCAAAATTTTTTTTTTAAATGGTATGGGGATCCCCCCCCAAAATCCATACCAGACCCTTATCCAAGCATGCAGCCCAGCAGGTCAGGAAAAGGGGGGGGGGCGAGTGAGCACCCCCCTGCTAAACCATACCAGGCTACATATCCTCAACATGGGGGGTGCTTTGGGAGGGGGGTGGCTCCCCCCCAAAGCACCTTGTCCCCATGTTGATGTGGGCAAGGGTCTCTTTCGGCCAGGGTTGTGGGGGTCTGTGGGTGGGAGGCTTATCAGAATCTGGAAGACCCCTTTAACAATGGTGCCCCCAGATCCCCCCCCCCCCCATGTGAATGTGTAGTATGCAGTAAGAAAAGACAGACACAATCTTTGACAAGTCCTTTATTAAAAATAAAATTTAAAAAATGTCCCCTGAAGTAGTTCCAACATCAATCATGATGCCCGCCCACCGCTACCCGAAAAAAAAAAAAAAAACCCCCCCCCCCCGCTCCCCTCGCAGCGCTGGCTCCCAGCCATCTGACAACTGCGCCCCCGATGACAGTTCTTATATACATCACACAAGGAGGCCCCCCCCCACCCCCTTGTGTGATATTATCCTATTTTGTGATTGGCCAAAGCATTGCACCTACCTGTGGTGGGTACATTGCTTTGACCAATCACAATGCACAGTCAGGGCGCAGTGCATTGTGGGGTGCGGCGGGCGAACATCCCACCGAACGGCCCATGTTCTTGTTCATGTTTGACTCACACATGCAGCCCATCCCTATACTAATGTCTTCCAGCTGAACTCCAGGGACAACACGTTCCAATTTATATATATTCCTCAGTAGCAACAAAAATATATCTTGATATATCCACTTTATGTGCACCAAATGCCTTTACAAACCGGATATTATCTTGTAAACATAGCAGTGACATCATCACTGCGCTGTATATAGCTTGTGCAGCAAGCAGAGTTGTGGGAGGGGCCAAGCAGGCTGCCTGAAGAGAAGTACAGGAGGGGGCGGAGACAAGACCAGTCCCCTGCACAAGGAGAGGGAGCAGCAGTGAGCGGTCTTTATTCCAGGAAGTCTCCCCCTGGATGACGGCACAGATCTGGAGGAAGTACACAAAGATCCCCGAGATTCAGGAAGAAGACACGAGGAATGGATGGAGATTTGCTGATCCTGAAATTCAGCTTTCACTGCGGACAGTACATGAACATGTCACATTATAAACCTCCAGAGAGGAGTCAGGTCTGCCAGGGGTCCAAATACCTACCAGACGTGTGCAGAACAATCGGGTTTGGTTTCCTTTCAATTCGTTATTCAAATGAAATCTGAATTTATTCTATTTGAATTTCAAATTTCAGAAGATGGTTATATTCTATTTCATTCTCTTCCATTCTACTCTATTCTAATGAATTCTATTGTTTCTTCTATTCTAATCTATTTTATTCAAATTCACATTTATTCAATTCAGATTTTAGAAGACAGTTTATATTTTTTCTATGCTATTCTATTGTTTTTTTTTTTCTATTCCATTCTTTTATTTTCTCTTATTTTCTATTATCTTTTCTATTGTTTTCTATTCAAATCTGAATTTATTCTATTTGAAATTCGAATTTCAGAAGATGGTTATGTTCTATTTCATTCTTTTCTGTTCTATTCTATTGTTTCTTCTATTCTAATCAATTTTTTTCTAATTCAAATTTATTCAAATTCAAATTTCGGAAGACAATTATATTTTTTCTATTTTATACTATTGTATTTTCTATTCTATTCTATTATTTTCTAGTCTTTTCTATTCTGTTCTAATCTATTCAAATTTGCATTTATTCTATTTGAAATTGGAATTTTGGAAGATGGTTATATTCTATTTCACTCTAGTCTATTGAATTGTATTGTTTCTTCTCTTCTGTTCTATTCTACTCTAATCTATTTTATTCTAATTCAAATGTATTCAAATTCAAAAATTCGCATTTCAGAAAACAGTTATATTCTTTCTATTCTACTCTATTCGTTTTTTTCTATTATACTCTTTTCTATTCTTTTTGTCTCTATTCTATTCAAATTGGAATGTATTTTATACATAATTCAAATTTCTGAAGACAGGTATACTCTTTCTATTTTACTGTATTCTATTGTTCTATTCTATTGTTTTTCTATTCTATTGTTTCTATTTTATTATTTTCTATTCTATTCCAGTGTTTAATTTTCTATTCTATTATTTTCTTATTCAAGTTTGAATTGAATTTGATTAAAATTTCATCCTTTTTGTGCTTAAAGACAAACGCAAGTGTTGGCCCAGTGTTGGTATGTACACAGCGGTTGCACCGTGTATGTGAGGTATCATCGCGGACGTCAGATGGAGGGCAGTAATTCTAGCACTAGACATCCTGTTTAAATCAAATATAACCTATAAAGTCTTATAAAGCATTACCTATGGATATTAAAGATTTATGTAGTGTGTGTGCAATTTTAAAGCATGTCATGTTTGGTATCTATTTACTCGCCATAACATTCTCTTTTATATTTTAGCAAACAATTGGGAAATATATATGTGTTTTTGTTGGTGCTTAAAAAAAATAAATAAAAAGGTTTTTTTTTGATGGTTTGAAAAATTGCTGTGCAAATACTGTGTGACATAAAAAATTGAAACACCCACCGTTGTGTCCTCTAGGGCCTCTGATTTAAAAAAAAAAAAAATATATATATATTTATATATATATATATATATATATATATATATATATGATATGTGGGGGTTCAAAGTAATTTTCTAGCAAAACAAAAGTGTTTTTTTCATGTAAAGAAAAAAGTGTCAGTGGTCTTCAAGTGGTTAGCAGAGTGGGTGATGTGTGGCATAAGCTTCTCATGTTTGCCTTGAAATGCCAGGATAGTAGATGAAACCCCCCAAAATTATCCCTTTTTGGAAAATAGACACTCCAAGGTATTTGCTAAGGGGCATAGTGAGTATTTTGCAGATCTCATTTGTTGCCACAAGTTTTTGGAAAATGTATTTTTGCTTTTCTTTAAAAAAAAAAACCCCTGTGACAAAAAGAGATCTGAAAAATATTCACTGTGTCTCTTATCAAATTCCTTGGTGTGTCTTTCCAAAAAGGGGTCAAATTTTGGGGGCCTGTATGTGGTTAGGTTGCCAAAAAGTCTCTCATATGTGGTGTCTCCATACTCGGAAGAAGTAGCAGAATGTGTTTTGTATAGCCATGGCATACGTGAGCAATATATCATTTACAGTAAATGACAACTTTGTTTAAAAAACCACACAAAATATTTAGTCATTTTCCCAAAATTTTTGGCAAAAAAATAAAATCTTCCGTGGACTCAACATCAGGGCCGGATCTAGCTTGTCTGATGTGGGTCTGTAGTAAAAAATGTCAGGGGGGCAGAGGATGTGAGTTCAGTAGGGCAGTGTAGAGGGGTTCAGTAAGGCAGAGAGTAGGGTCAGCAGTTTGTAGGACAGTGTACATAGGTCAGCAGTTTGTAGGACAGTGTACATAGGTCAGCAGTTTGTAGGACAGTGTACATAGGTCAGCAGTTTGTAGGACAGCGTACAGAGGTCATTAGTATGTAGGACAGTGTACAGTGGGCAGAAGATGGAGCAGCAGCAGAACAGTGTGCAGGGTGTCAGCAGAGAGTGTACAAGAGTTAGTATGGCAGTGTACAGGGGGTCAGCAGGGTGGAGAACAGGGGTCATCAGGTCAGCAGTGCAGAGGACAGGGTTCAGCAGAGCAGTGTAAGGAGATCAGTAGGGCAGAAGACAGTGATCAGCAGAGAAGAGGACAGAGCACTCAGCAGAGCTTCTCCTCCATCTCCACACCGCACACAGCCTAGGTAATCAGATGTCCTCCTCCCCACCCAGCACAGAGCTGAGCTACTGCAGCCGCCATTCTGATCGGGGGAATTTCACAAGTCAGAACTGCAACATCTCAGCCGGGTGCACACTGTGCAGATTCAGGCTGTGTTTGTAAGGAAATCTGAGCGATGTGCGGGGAGGAGGAGATCTGTTGCTCCGAGTGTGCTGTGTGAGGAGGAGGAGATCTGTTGCTCCGAGTGCCCTGTGTGCAATGTGGTGAGGAGGAGATCTGTTGCTCTGAGTGCCCTGTGTGCGGTGTGGTGAGGAGGAGATCTGTTGCTCCGAGTTCCCTGTGTGCAATGTGGTGAGGAGGAGATCTGTTGCTCCGAGTTCCCTGTGTGGAGAGGAGGAGATCTGTTGCTCCGAGTTCCCTGTGTGCGGTGTGGGGAGGAGATCTGTTGCTCCGAGTGCCCTGTGTGCTGTGCGGGGAGGAGAGGAGATCTGTTGCTCTGAGTGCCCTGTGTGCTGTGCGGGGAGGAGGAGATCTGTTGCTCTGAGTGCCCTGTGTGCTGTGCGGGGAGGAGGAGATCTGTTGCTCTGAGTGCCCTGTGTGCTGTGCGGGGAAGGAGGAGATCTGTTGCTCCGAGTGTGCTGTGTGGGGAGGGAGGAGTTCTGTTGCTCCGAGTGTGCTGTGTGCTGTGCGGGGAGGAGGAGATCTGTTGCTCCGAGTGTGCTGTGTGGGGAGGAGAGGAGATCTGTTGCTCCGAGTGCCCTGTGTGCGGTGCGGGGGAGGAGGAGATCTGTTGCTCCAAGTGCCTTGTGTGCGGTGTGGACAGTGCCAGGGCAAGGTCATCTAACTCTCAGGGAGAGGATGCAAACTGCCCCCCCCCTCCTCCCGATGTGTGAATATCATGTCTCTGCATAAATCCTGCCCTCTTAAAAAAAAAATAACTTGGCATTGATCAGCATGCTCACCCCTAAATATAAAATTCCCTCTGTAAGCCAACAATTCTCCCAAACAATGTAGAAATTCCCCCCTCCTTCCAGTCCATTTATTCCCCCTCTAAGTACAAATCTTTACCCCCTCAATTCCACCTCCCAGCTCAAATCCCCTCATTCCCCCCCTCCTAGCACAAATCTTCCCCACCCAAAAAATAATCACCCCTTCCAGCACACATCCTCTTTCCCTTAAAAATTACCATCCTAGCAAAAATACTTCCCACCTAATCTCTCCTCCTAGCACAAATCCTATCCCTAAAATTCAGCTTCTAGAATAACACCCCCCCAGCACAAATCCCCCTCCTAGCAGAAGTTCCCCCTTCCTAGCACAAATCCCTCCTCCTAGCACAACCCCTTAAAATTACACTTCTCAGCACATATCCTCCTTCCTCACCCAAATGCCCTCAAATATCACCCCAAATCCCCCCTCCTAGCCATACCCCCCCCAGTTTGCCCCTACTAGTACATATTCCCCCAAATCCCCCCTTTTAATAACCCTCATTCATCCTCCTAATCCACCATCCTAGTGCATATCCCCCAATCACCCCTCTTTTCTCTTCCTAGTACATATCCCCCACCCAGTACATATCCCCCATATTTTCCTCCTAGCAAATACCCCCCCAATCCTCCATTCTAGTACATATCCCCCTCAATCCCCCCCCATCCTAGTACATATCTCCCCAAATCACCCCTCCTAGCAAATGCCCATCCCCCACCCCCATTCCTCCTCCTACCATTTATCATCTTCCTCCCATTAACCTTTTCAGCACAAATAGCCTCTCATCCCCCCATCTCTACAAAGCTCTCAGCCCAAGCACAAATTATTACCCCCCCCAGCGTTGTGTTCCCACTACTGTTCTCCAACCTGTAAGAGCCCAGAGGGGGTGCAGGCTGTGCTGTGCTCTCCCCTCTCCTGTCAGAGCAGCTCCTCAGTATAGTAGATGACAGGGGAGTACATTTAGATTGAAGAAAAGAGACAGGTGGCGCTGTCTCAGTGTAGTAATAATTCTGTATTTATTAGCAAAGGATTAAAAACACTCACAAAGGAAGTAATAAAACAAGCTCATCTGTGTATATGGGAGATGACCGTTCCTCAAAAACATCCTGCAGGTGCCCCCCGTGGTTGGTGCAATAGCAGCTGGCTGATGGGGATGGTGGGAGACTCCGTAGGGGTCAATCTTTCAGAATGGTGGTGTTGTAGAGCCGATCCAGCAGCATTTGGGCAGGAAGGAACCTAGTAACTAGCCTGATACACACCCGCAGGATGTGACATCACAGGAAGAGGGTCAGTGGGAAGGAAGAGCACAGACGTGGGCAACTCAGGCTACGTGCTCAGAGCCTCTAGTTCCGTCTATTGGCCTGGTGGACCTTGGGGAAGTAGCAGCTTAAATAGAGGACACTGCCAGGCGTGGAAGAACAATGCTCAGTGGAGGTTTAACCTCCTTAGCGGTATTCCCGAGTGTAGCTCGGGGTAAAATGTCTGTACCAAAAGCGGTAACCCCGAGCTACACTCGGGCTTACCATGTGGCGTTGCTCTGGGGGTCCCTGCAGCACTTACCTTGTCCTTCGTTCCCGCGATGGGTCCCCTGCAGCATCCCCGGCCATCTCCTCCGGCCGATGCCGGCATCCGGCTTCTGTGTTCCGGTTCCCGTGACGTCGGGACGTACGGGCGGCGGGAAATTTAAAAAATTTAAATTTTTTTTTTTTTTAATTTACATAGTAAAACATTGCTGTTTCATCCCATTTCACATATATTTTGTCCCGAGTGCTTTGTCCGGCGCCCTGCCTGCATTTTGTCTGTTCTTTCTGCCTGGAAACTGAGAAACGTCCATGGCGTCCAAAAAGTGTCCCTTTACGTCAAAAGCGGGTTTAGATCAGCTAGAGAACAGCGATAGTAAATCAGAACCACTTGCAGAATTGAGTGATAATGATTTGTGGGGAAATTTTCCTAAAAATTACAGCCTACAATAAAAAACTATTTCCATGCGAAAAAATGGTACCGCTTTCAGCACAAAAAATTGGAAAGAATCAGACCGCCAGGGAGGTTAAAGACACAGTAAAACATGGGAAAAATGCATATAAATGTGGAACATGATCTCAAAGCACAAAACTATAAAAAATATATAAAAGATATGATATTATAAAGAGAGCACTGAATCATAAAACAGAAAAATTATGAAGGATATATATGTGTATAACGGTGTACACGTACTGGTATTAGCAATGATGATAAAAATGGTAATCAATGTAAAATTGCACATACGGTAGTGTCAGTAACAAAAAGAAACCGGGCACTGAAAAAAAAAAAGTGAAAAAATTATTGCTTCCTAAACCTCCTGCTGCATAACCCGAGTGGCAAGTCCTCCAGGTCCTGAAGCTGCAAACCAGCACCAGACCATCACACTTCCACCACCATGTCTGACTGTTGGGATGATGTTCTTTTATGAAATGTCGTGTTAGTTTTACACCAGATATAACGGGACGCACACCTTCCAAAAAATCAAATAGTCCAACTTTTGCCTTATCAGTCCACGGAATATTTGCACTAACGTTTTGGGGATAATCAAAATGATTTTTGGCAAATGTGAGACGAGCCTTTGTGCTTTTGGTGAGCGGTGGCTTTGGCCTTGGAACTCTCCCATGGCAGCCATTTTTGCCTTTTCTCTTTCTCTTTTTGTTGATTCATGAATACTGACCTTACCTGAGGCAAGTGAGACCTACCGTTCATTGGATGAAGTTCTGGGTTCTTTTTTGACCTGTTGGATGAGTAGTTGTTGTGCTCTTGGAGTCATTTTGGCCACTCCTGGGAAGGCTCACCACTGTTCCAATTTTGTGGATAATGGCTCTCTCCATGGTTCCCTGGATTCCCAAAGCCTTATAAATTGCTTTGTAACCTTTTCCAGATGTATACATGTAATTTCCTTTGTTTCTCATCTGTTCTTGTATTTCTTTAGCTCGCGGAATGACGTGTTGCTTTTTGAGATCTTGCTTCATTTTATCAGACTGCTTCTATATTAGTGATTTCTTGATTCAAAAGGTCTGGCAGCAATCAGGCCTGGGTGTGGCAAGTGAAATTTAACTCAGCTTTCCAAATTATGTAATTAATCACAGTTCATTTGTGATTTAGCAAAGGGTGGGGGGGGGGGGGGAGGAATTTTTTACATCGGGTCAGGCAGGTTTGGACAGCTTTTTTTCCCTTAATAAATGAAGTCATCATTGAAAAATGTGCATTTTGTATTTACTCAGGTTATCTTTGTGTCATATTAAAAATGTGTTTGATGATCTGAATCATTTAGGTGTGACAAATATGCAAGAAAAAAAAAAAAAACACAATCAGAGAAGGGGGCAAGTACTTTTTCACAGTACCATATGTGTCTTTGCATACATAGGTGTTTACAGGCGTATTAAAAGAGGAACGTTTACAGGCAGAGAATGAGGAACATTCAGGAGAGGAGCTTTTGGGCAGAAAAAACATGGAATGCACACAAACACACATAACGCTAGGTACACTTAGGCGCGTTCCCACGTTTGCTCGTTAATACATTCTAATGGCCAGAATGAATTAAAAACTTGAGTGCCTCCACATATAAGGAGAAAAATTAAAAAAGAGACAGCCGTGGGAGAGTTCCTTCAGGTAGAGGGGTTCAACAGGTAACTGGATAACATATAGGAGAAGAAGGTAACATGCAGTGGTGACCCTCTGACATCTGTGGCATCTGTGGGGTTGCTGAGCTCCCTAATGGGGGATCTGACAACCTGGAGTGATTATTGCTCACAGAATATTCCTGTATAAAACACTGTCAATGTGCGGTGCCACAAAACGCGTTGACGGTGTTTATTACTATTCTGTGAGCAATAAATATCACATCTATGAAGAATCCATATGTGTGGATTTGTAAAATTGTTAAAATGTTTTAAAAAAAAGAAAAAAAAAAAATTAAAAATGTAATAAAAAAATGATTTCTTTAATTTTTTTAGATACTCTCACCAGTCGGTGTCCCTGATCACCGCCACACCAGTCATAGGATGACGCTTTACTGCACTGGTGACAGGATGTAAAAAAAAAAAAATGCGAAAAAAAAAATGTATTGAATTTCTTCCTTTTCCAAAAGAAAAATGACAAAAATTTACAGCTTCAAAAAACTCGTCATGGCACTTACTAAAAACACCTTGGACCGTCTACTTTCCAAAAAGGAAAGTTTTGGGGGGATATTTGTACTGCCATGGCATTTTTTTGAATGTCATGAAATTAGATTGTCCCGTCAATACATCAGGATTGATTGATTTTCAGATATATATCCTTCAGAAGTCACCTAATTAGTAAACAGAGTCCCCCTGTGTGTCATTTAATCTCAGTATAAACACAACTGTTCTGTGAAGCCCTCAGAGAACATTAGTGAACAAACAGCATCGTGAAGGCCAAGGAACACACCAGGCAGGTCAGGGATAAAGTTGTGGAGATGTTTAAAGCATGGTTAGGTTATAAAAAAAAAAATACCCCAGGCTTTGAACATTTTGAGGAGCTCTGTTCAATCCATTATCCGAAAATGGAAAGAGTACGGCACAACTGCAAACCTACCAAGATATGGCTGTCCACCTAAACAAAGTGATCATTCATCAAAGAAGAAGCCAAGAGGTCCATGGTAACTCTGGATGAATTGCAGAGATCCACAGCTCAGGTGGGAGAATCTGTCCACAGGACAACTATTACACTCCACAAATCTAGCCTTTATGGAAGAGTGGCAAGAAGAAAGCCATTGTTAAAAGAAAGCCATAAGAAGTCCCATTTTCAGTTTGCACACAGCAAACATGTGGAAGAAGGTGCTCTGGTCACATGAGACCACAATAGATTTTTTAGCCTAAAAGCAAAATGCTATGCGTGGCAGAAAACGAACGCTGCACATCATCCTGAACACACCATCCCCACCGTGAAACATGGCGGTGGCAGCATCATGTTGTGGGGATGCTTTTCTTGAGACCCAGGGTGGAGACAAAGACTTGAGACCAGGGTGGAGGTTCCCCTTCCAGCAGGACAACAACCCAAAACATCCAGCCAGAGCTACAATCGAATGATATACTGTAGATCAAAGCATATTCATGTGTTGGAATGGTCCAGACCTAAATCCAAAGGAGAATGTTTGGGGTTCTGGCTGGGCAGGGAGGGGGTCAGGGTGAAAGCTCAGGGGGGAGGTCTGCTGTGGTGAAGCTCAGGTGGGAGGGTGGGGATACTCCCCCAATCAGGAGGTTGGTTGTGGACAAGATTTTCACGATGGGTGTTAAGGCTGATGACATCTTTGCTTTTTATCCGGTGGAGTCAGGGTCTTGTCCACGGCAGAAGTTCTGGAAGATCTGGCATTTCTGCCAGTAGCCTGCATGGCCGCAGAAGCATGCATCAGCCTCAGTTTGGTGCCAGACGACCCTTTA